>LQNK01000747.1:0-12546 GCA_001586405.1 Phoebis sennae
ACTTATTACTCATATCTTCGCTTTTACTGAACTAATTTTGATGAAATAAAAATGTAATTGTAGATCTGCGGACATTTTATCTAATCATTTTTTAGTATTCTGTAACGTCAATGTCGCTCGAGTCAAGTGAAATGAGTTTTGTTATGTCGAGTGAAATTACGTCATAAATTAGTGATGACCTTTTTAGGTTACGGTTTTAGATGATCATTTATGATTATATTAAAAAAAATAATAAGCCATTATTTGAATGTATTTCGTTCACGGTTACACATTATTGTTATTATTGAGACATTTATTCACAAAAAATAATTTTTAAACTCGATTTATTTGTAAAAAACATCTAATACACATTAAATACTTTTTTCAAATAAAAAATAAACTATGAAGTCTCTGACATTTTTAGACTTTGAAAAGTCCAAATATCGATTTGTCATTATTTTAAGCGAAATTTTTACAAATATTATCAATTTATATTCAAGGATTTATACTTCTCTAACAATATTTCTTAGTTTCGAATTGCTGAAAATATATAGAAGCAAGAAGCAAGGATGAAAACGTTTGTGGAAAACTATAGCAACTATAAGATGGAGACCTACATGATCTACGATATGGCCAAACGCCTATTAATAATAATAAGCTTGAAACTATGACCACTAAATTAAACCAATTTTTAAACTGCTACAACCTTTTTAACTTAATTACCGAACCGACCCATTTTACTGAACATAGTGAGACAATCATAGATTTGGTCTGTACAAACATTCAAGTCGCTTCTACTTCCGTGCATTATATCCCTGAGCTCGGAGGTCATGCTATGATATTTACGGACTTTAAAATAAAAAAACCTAAACCTCCTATGGGACGACTCATTTATAGACCCATTAATGATATAATTATGGACGACTTCAATACTGATCTACTCATGATACCATGGGACGACATTTGTAATCTTAATGATGTAAACGATATGGTCAACACCTTCAATTTGCACCTAACTTACCTCTTTGATAAGCATGCTCCCGAGACCTTGATCTCTGTTAAGGGTAGAAAAACTCCTTGGCTCACAAATAATCTTCGACAAATAATTAAACAGCGAGATGAAGCTCATGGTATTTATAGAAAAAGTAAATCTGTAAATGACAAACAATACTATAAATCGCTCAAAAGCTTTGCAAGTACCTGCATGTATCAAGAGAAACTAGCCTACTTTGACTCGCAGATAAATAGTCACGTACGTAATTCCAAGACTCTTTGGAATAACTTAAAGAAAGACATTTTACCAGATTTTAAGAACTGTGGTGATATTCCCGACTATCTTCTGAATCCTGATGCAATTAACTCTCACTTCCTTAACATACCCGGCAGCAGCACGGTTGATAAAACTATTCTAGATTATTTTAATGACCGAAAATATTCTCAAGAACAATTTTTCCTCGCGACAGTTGATGAGAATACTGTAGGCAAGTTAATTCTTAGCCTAAAATCGAATGCTCAAGGACATGATAAAATTTCTAGAGATATGATTTTGCTTACTCTGCCATCAACCCTGAAAGTGATTACAGCTATCATAAATCGGTCAATTTCCACTTCAACTTTCCCCTCCAGTTGGAAAATAGCCTTAGTTAGACCGCTGCCTAAGAACAACAACCCCAAAGAATTTAAAGATTTAAGACCGATTAGCCTTCTGCCGTATCTATCAAAATTACTAGAAAAGGTGGTCCATTCTCAAGTAGCTGATTTTTGTACAATTAATAACATTCTTCCTATGTACCAATCAGGTTTCAGAAAACACCACAGCACAACTTCAGCATTGCTCAACGTGGTTGATGACCTACTGTCCTTTCAGGACGCTGGCCGAGCATCTGTACTTACGCTGTTAGACTTCTCCAGGGCCTTTGTTGCGATCAATTTGCGGCTTTTAGTGAACAAGCTGTCCTACTATGGTTTCGACTGTAAATCTCTGCAATGGTTTACAAGTTATCTGAATAACCGTTCACAAAAAGTTATTTTGTTCTCTGACAACGGTTCTATCAGGGTTTCTTCGGAATTAATGGTAACACGAGGAGTTCCTTAAGGTTCCATTCTGGGTCCTTTATTATTTATTATTTACTCAGCGGACATAACTATGTGCATAAAAAACTGTAGATACCATCTCTATGCAGATGACCTGCAGATTTATGCACCTATAAATCATGACAACATTACAGAATCAGTGAGGAGCATATCTGACCACTTAAACCGAGTCTCTGATTGGGCATCAAAGAACTCACTGGTGTTAAACCCAGAAAAGTCCAAGTATATGGTGATAGGTTCGAGGCGACAGGTCCAGAGGGCAAGGGACTCGCAGTCGTTATCCATTCACATCGATAATGTTCCAATTCAAGAGGTTCAAGAGGCGCGTAATCTAGGAGTTCTCTTTGATAATCATCTCAACTTTGAAAATCATATCCTAGAAACCGTTCGAAGTTGCTTCTATCGCCTTAAGGTAATATATAGGATACGGCCTTTCATCAATCTCGATCTGCGTATATTGTTATGTGAGTCTCTTGTCCTCTCCAGGCTGAATTATTGTATTAATGTCTACGGTTCTTGCATTCTGGGCCGGTCGCAACGACTTATACAACGTGTTCAAAATGCTTGTGCGCGGTTCTGTTTTAATGTTCCACCCAGAACGCATATAACGCCTTTTTTAAATTCGGCACACTTGCTGAATATGAAAAATAGACAAAAGCTTTTTTTAGCTTGCTTTCTATTCGACCTTTTTAAAAGCAAATCTCCGACCTACCTTTTTCAGAAATTGACGTGGCGAAAAGACAACAGCCGAAATCCAGTAAGATCGATAGTTGCCGCATTATCTATTCCAAGGCATCAATCTATGGCTTTCCGAGGTAGTTTCAGATACTGTGCCACCAAATGCTGGAACAATATTCCTCCACCACTGCGGCTAACACGTACTAAATTCACTTTTAAAAAAAAATACAAAAATATTCTTCTAAATGCACAAAAAAATTCCTAATTTTATTTCTTTTTTATCAAATCAGCTTCAAACTTGGTGAGCACAGTGTCTGTTATTATTCTTATTTTATTATATTTATAAATTATTTCTTTTGTGAGATTCTTATTTTATCGGTTTTTCATCTATTTACACTCATAAATTCTGTCTTTTTACCTTCATATATTTATATTTATACATACAATAATTATAGTCTATATACATATATTATTACTGTATTTTATTATATCTTTATCATCATAAAAATTAACTCAAGGTGCTAAGTTTCTCATCCTCCAGGTTCTGACGGAAGATCAGTGCCACTTTCTCGCGACTATGGTATACAGCTGAGTCAGGACCAATTTCAGGAATGTAGTACACCATACAACTACCTCACCTAACCTGTATAAACAGGCATTTTAAATTTTCAAGCTGTGTTTCCTATTTTTTATTTTTTCTGTTTATACTTCTGTCTGTCTTTCTTATGTATTGTGTGTTGTGTACCTTTATCCTGAATAAATTTCTTATCTATCTATCTATCTATCTATTACTTTTGTCACATATATTATATAGTGATCAAATTGTTTTTTCGTATAAAAGTATGTACATCTTAAAAAACAAAGATAAATAAACTTGAATCACTTCCTATGTGGGTTTGTTTTATTATTTCTTTACACAATAGTAACGATTTTTTGTTAAAACCACATTATATTATTGTGTAGGTATCTTAAAACTTATACAATTATATTTTCTCATTTTCTTATATATTAATAGATCTTATTTTAATATTTATAATCTTTATTGTACAGAGAAGTCTTAAGTACAGTTATAAACAATATAAACTTGTAAGCCTCTATCCCACGGGAACCACTTGATTTTCCGGTATAAATCATACATAATATTATGTTAGCCTATAATATAATCAGCAATTGTGTTTTTCATCTCAATCCATGCAGTAGTTTTGGAGGAGTAGATGTTCAAAGAAACAGACAGACAGACAGACAGACAGACATGAAAGAAAAAAAATAATGATTTGCCTTCTGTATCCCTTATATTAACGCCCTGTATTAAAATTTCCCCAATATATTCAATGTACAAATTCGGACTTGCTACGATTTTATTATATGTATTGACACATACACTCTAGTGTATGGTAATAATATAATAGAAAAAAAATAGATAAAATAAATAAAATGAAATACTATAGATATACGTATAACATAAATCATATTTGATGATAACTTTTTATTATGTGCACACAGATGTAATAAAAATATTGTATAGAAAAATCTTACTAATATTATGAATGCAAAAGTTTGAGAGGATGTGTTTATTTCTCTTCCACGCTATAACAAGTGAACCGATTGTGATGAAACTTGGTATATCCAGAATAACATATAGGCTACTTCTAATCCCGGAATTCCGACAGTTTCAACAATTAGATACGCGAGTGAAACTGCTGGGCGTGGCTAATATAATAAAATATTAAAGACTACTACATAAAATAAAATCATCTAGACCGAATTATTTACTATGCGTATTGGAAAGAAAAAGTTTTAGACCGGATTTTAAACCAACACTACTTACACTTTTAAACCAAATAAGCCGCATGAAGATCTCATCTGTCTCCATACCCATGTATCCCAAAAACTATCACATATCGGTGACAAAAAGTCGACATTTCATATGAGAGTCGCAAATGTATTCAAGGGAACCAGCTTCGGCCCGCGATGTGTCATAGACATTGGGCCCTGGGGACAAGGTACACGGGCAAGAACTGAGAATTGCAGATATGTTACATTATAACTGCGTGGGTCCATTGTAATACGATTTGCGTAGTCGAGTCTCTGTCTGATGCGTCAAAGGTAATAAAAAAATTCTGGCGCGTAGAAAATTATGATTATGAACATTATCAATTTTTATTGAGTGGTCGTTTATTTATGTATAGGATATATATGTACGTAATTAACTACTAATACATTAAATCATATATTTAAGTACATAGATCAGTTGTCTAGTTTCCATAGTACAAGTTTTGCTTGGTCAGCCTTAAACCATGGCGTTACGTTAAAAATCCAATTTTTTCATCATAATCGGTCGAGTAGTTTTGCGTGAAAGATTATCAAATTCACATACATAGATCCTCACAAACTTTCGTGTGTATAATATAAGTAGGATTTAAATCCTTGTACAGATTCAATCATGGTACTTTAAAAATGAATTTACTTGGCTTATTCCTGTGGTACCTTGTTGAGGCAGAGGGCCTCCACAGTGCCGCGTTAAACCTCTCCATCTTGCGCTTGCCTTTTAACTTTGCTGTATGTTTTTCCGATTGTCTCCTCTTCAGTTATAGTGTTCCGCCATGTAGTCCGGGCGACCGTAATTCCGTTTCCCCTGGAAAATGGAAATAATTAATTAACTTTTAATAAAAATACAGAAAAATCTACTTTTTCTAACACAGGATAGTAATTTTGCTATTCTACTAAAAATCTTTCTCATTTCTCATCTCCATCTAAATACTTGAATCACCATATTAAAATATTCATAATTTGTGTACAATTTCACATAAAGCAAAATAATCTCGCCCGACAATGGACACGCAGCCGCCTAATACATAATGGATAACAACTTTGCTAGTTTCAATAAAAGGATTTTTTGCATACTCCAACATTTTGTGATATTGTAACGTCTTTGCCTTACAATTTATTTTCCTTTTATGCGACTCATATTTTAAATGCTACATTTTCATGAAAAAATATTAAGGGACCTTTCGCGTTTTTTTGGTATAAAACATATTTGACCAGTTGAATTATTTTTACAGGAATTTTATTAGATAAATGTTTATTCCTCTTTCTTAGTGATACATTTAAGAATTTATTATTGTAATTTTAAAGTTGTCTATTGTATTGAAGTTTCACCGTTGAAGGCGACGAGGTTCCAAATCACCCATGTGGCGACAGGTTAGAATACGTGTGTCGCCGCCCCATTTCTACCCGTAGGTATAGTATTATATTATCTGTGTCGGAACAGGCGACAGTGGGTAATTCTGTTGCATAGCATCTTTAGCAATAAAAGAATTGGACGATGGGGCCAAGCACTCGTACTCGTACCGATGAAATTACTACTTCCCAGCAAAGGACCGACGTAAAGCAGTATTGCACTGTGTTCCGTACGGTGAGCGGGTGCCCGGAGGCCTGTATTTATTCCCATTCCATTGCTTTTCCATCCTGTTTTACTTCTCTCCCCATTTCCTATCCTTAATCCCCTCCTCATCCCTCCCCTTTCTTCAAGCCGGCAAGATATCTGAGACACTTTGATATTGTAGATTTTCATGTACTGCGGTCCGTCATTCAACACCAGGTGAACCGCATGCTCCGCTTGCGTACTATGACATAAAACGAAGTCTGATTGTGCAACCTACTAATGTTTTCGCAGAATAAAACACGAAGAAAATTAATTTTATGTAAGTCTAGAGTTTACTATCGGATTGGTTGATCTCATAATTATGTCATGCAATGTACGTATCTCACACACGTTCTGTGCAAAAAAATGACCTTATGAGAAGACAAAAGAGTCCGTAATACAACGTAAAAATATTTTCCGTTACGAACATTAAAAACCAAAATATTCGCTACAACTCCGCTTATCCGGTAAACGGATTATTTTCGAATTCTAACTAATCTCATTCCTAGGGAAGGAGTTCAGTGGTACAATGTGCGAATCTGATCTTAAATGCAAACCGCGAGCCAAAGAATCTCATTAGCAAGACGACTCCGCTACCTAGGAGAGCCTTATTCTGTGAAACATGTTTATTAAGAAAGTATTTCTTCTTGCCAACTATTTTATTTATTTTTTATTTTGAGCCCAACATGTCACACTTTTGGGCAAAGGCCTCCAATTAAAAAAAACTCGCCAACTAAAAAAGAAAAAAAAACATAATCAAAAACCCTTAGGTAAGCAAGTAGATTTTTTCGACAAATCCTGTATACAATTGTCTATTAAACGTCAAGATATAGATCCAATGTGGTGTTTATCTTTATTATTTTCTAATTATCAGGGAAGAAGCTCAGTGGTACTACTTGTGAATCTGATCTTAAACGCAAACCACTAGCAAAATAATTTCATTGGCAAGATGCTATCTTATTCTGACAAATACCACTTGAAAACCCACTGACCAATCTCAAATTAAAACACTCTTTTTCTGTATTAAAATGACAATGATGTATCAAAAATATCTTTAAAATATTAAAAAAATCTAAAATTTCAAATATAAATTCTCCTAGAATAAGTCTCTCCAGGGGTACAGCGAAGACATCGCGTTTGCATTCGCAGCAGCTCGTTCATTGGAAAATCACCGCCGTCCACTGAATACTGAAGCGACGTATTTATTCTGAAACTCGAGCATGCACGCGAAAATGTTTTTTATTTACACGCCTTTAGGGTGTTTTTGTTGTACTTAAACTGCTTACACGTGTTGATCTTTTTGGGAATTATTTTCAGTCGATAATGTATTCATTTTGCATTCTTATTCTTAGTCTGGTGAATGAATGCATTTCATCTACAATTACTAGGATTTTACAGCTACATATATGTATCTTTGTTCTACATTTTTGTATGCATGATAGATACTAATTAAATTAAATTTTTACTAGTTCTTCGTTTTTTACTAAGTATAGTTATAGTGGAAAAAAGTATACAGTGAAACATTGTAATTATGTATTTGGTCATTATAAAATCAACAAATTTCTAATTTACATTAAAAATAACTCTGTGTATTTAATTATACCTATAGTTTATAGTTATATCTATAATCTATAGCGCCTCTACAGGAATCTGACGCCAATAATCCCACGAGAATGTGCTATGGTTTGCGTGTCTCCTAACCACGAATTCCAGTATTATTTTATATACTTACTTAATTCATAATGTTATGTTAAAGTAATACGAGGTTTTAATCAATAATTATTTCTCAAGTGTGGTTGCGTAATCCGTAAATGATTTTTTTAAGTTTCTTGTTGAAGTTATGCTATTAATTAATACTATAGTTATAGAATTACCATTATATCAGACGGACACATTATTGATAATTGTCACAAATCATGTTTTATCTTTTATTTTGCCAAATATATTATAACCACTCTTACTAAGTCCAAAATATTTAGAGCCTTTTTGTAATTGTTGCTTCAAGTATTTCGCAAAATAGTAACTGTAAACTGCATTTTAGAAAATCCGAACTCACTTTTTAATTAAAAAAAATATAATACCTAAACAATTCACAAAAATAATTTTACAAATAGCGTGTCGCAATAAACGTTCGCCCCTCGTTATCCACATCACAATCGCGACAAAAATACAATTTGAAAAGCGCCCATCAAAATGATTTCTGTAACAACGGCAATCGTCCATTCAAAAAACTTGTACAATTTTGTACGGCACCGTCCAAGACCCACATCATGTGCACAATGCCACGCACGACGCCATTTTGAAAATAAACGTCAACTCTCCGTGACAAATGAAATCAAATTTTCCCGCGCTTTATTCACATTTTTACGAATGGTTACATTTTGTGTATTTTTTATAATAGAGTTTAAAATAAATTATTAAAGTGTAACGTTCTCGTTAGATAGTAGGCATAGGATAGAGAAGTTATTTGACGACAGTATATATGTTTTGGGCTCGAATTGCAGTACCTATTTAACTTTCTGTGTATAGTGTTATTCATATGAAAGTAATATTTTTAGCAAACCACTTCTATGGATTGTAAAATCAGTACAGAAAAATCTGAAAAAGATGGAGGTTTAAAATAACAAGTTTAATTTATTTGCATCTTCAAAAATTTAAATCACCTTCTAACAGTTATACTTACTGTTATCAATATCGTTCCTTTAATCAATTTAGTACCAAAATTAATGACTAGAAAAAAATAACTTAGCTATATAAATATGTTCATACCATACAATACCCAAATATGTTCTCACAGAAATGGAGTAAAAATGAAAATATACGTGAAATATCTTATGAGAATGACGTAGTTCGTGCAATTGTGTTTCTTTCGGAATCTGCAACATGTAGATGTTTGTAAACAATGATTTGCTAACGAGACACCATTATCTTATCAAAGTTACCACCGAACGTATTGCACTTTACATTTCGTCGATAGAAATATTTTTTTGTTTATTGCTTTGATACTTAATTGCAAGAAAGAGTACTAGTGCATTCTTTAAAAATGAATTTGACACGGAATCAAAAATACTACAAAACAGTTTACCATGTGCTACTCCTCGCATCATTTGCTTTTTTAGTTATTAAACTAACTCAACAGAAAGTTCCAGAAATGAAGGAAATAACGCGTTTTGTTCCGGACATAAAACATATATTAATATGGACCAATATACAATACATGGAAAGTGACGGTCAATCGTATTTTATCAAACGAAAGTGTGAATATTTCAACTGTTATATAACAAGAAATAGAAGTCTTTTTGGTGACATAAGATATTTCGATATTATACTTTTTAATCTACAAGATGTAAGCCATGACACTCAGGATTTACCAGCAGTTAGGGGATATTACCAAAAATATATTTTCGTCGCAAACAATTCTGCTCATAATTACCCCGTTTGTGATTCTATTTATGATGATTTCTTCAATTGGACTTGGACATACAGGTTAGCCTCTAAGCTAAAACCAACTATGTAATAAATCAAGTAGGGCATCATATAAGGAGAATTTTTAACCACCAATTTAAGAGATCATAAGAAGGAATGCAAATCTGATAGATACACAGCAAAAAAGTCCGCAAGACCGAGAGTTTACCAGACATTATGGTGAAAAAATCCAGCACTTTTATGGTGCTGGATTTTTCACCATAATGTTAATCTTAAGTCGTTAATTTTGATTTAATATGTATCGAAAATTTGCAGGTACGATTCTACAATACCATACAAATTCATAACAGTCCACAATTTACAATACCAAGAGCTAGGCAGTCATTTCCATTGGAACACTAACATGAAGCCGATTGATCGGAAACTAAAATCACAGTTTGAGACAAAATCTAAAGCCGCCGTGATATTTCTTAACGAGTGCCACAGTAAAAGCAAAAGAGAAATTTTCGTAGAAGAACTACGAAAGGAATTAGGAAGATTCAACCTTACTGTGGATGTATTCGGTGCATGTGGCACAAAAGAATGTAAGAGAAGGACAATGCATTCTTGTTTCTGGAGAGTGAAGAAGACGTACTATTTCTATCTCGCCTTTGAAGACTCCTTGTCGTTTGATTATATTACTGACATCGTGCTGTATGCGTATAAAAATAATGCTGTGCCGATTGTCTATGGTGGAGCTAATTATGAGAGGTAAGAGATTTCATTCTTCTACTGCAGGGATGTCAAACCAATGGCACAATATTTTGTACTCGAAAGAGTTTGATGTAAGTATTGTACGAGTTAATAGTATTGATCCACAAAAGGCAAATGTATTTGTTGGCACGTCATTAAACATTAACGTCTATAACCTCATTAAACATTTCTTGAGAATAAATTAGTATTATTTCTTTATGAAAGTTATACACTCCTTAATTCTCTTATAGATTTCTCCCACCCGGTTCCTACATAAACACCGACAAGCGATCATCACGTCAAGTAGCTGAAACTATGCACACAATCATATCAAACAAGGAGCTTTACTACGAGTTCTTCAAATGGAAGAACCACTACATCATCAGCAAGTCCCCGGTGCTCGATGCGTGTGCTCTGTGCGAGCTGATGAACAACCCCGCAAGGCTGGTGCAACAGACCTCATATGCCAGCTTTAGGAAATGGTGGAATCCATCTTATAGAGAACAATGCGAGGTGTCTAGTAAATTAGTCTTATAGTTTTTATTTATTTATTTATTCATAAAAAACTAGTATCTAACATTACAGTCATGACTTAGGACCAATTCCTTAGACAGTTTATATTCTTTCAAGTATTTAAATAACAATTTAATATGTAATAAAGATTACAATGTCATATTACATGCAATTAAATTAAGAACAAGGTGTCAAAAATAATTAATATAATATTATGTCATTCGCATCAGGAATCAGTCAGATATTTACATGGTCATACAATAATAATAATAATTATTGGTAAAATCATAAGTAATAGTGATGACGTGTTTTAATCACGAGGTCCGTATTTCTAACTATAGGCGTACCTACTTAATAGAATAGAAAATATTTTTATTCATGTCAACTTTTCCTATAGATCCCCTTTATTGTCGCTTACCTTAAGAGGGGATGTCGATTATTGTTTTTTCATGAGGCCGTCGAGACCTGAAATCTCATCCCATTACTTTCCTGTGCTTCCCTTGTGTCTGAAATCTGGACTACAAAGTTGACAAACAATCGATCCTCGAACATCTATTATTTTGCAAGTCTTTACAAAAAGTAGGTAATTTAATTGACTGACATTTATAAGTTTTTACGACAAAAGTGACATTATAAAAATACTTTTACAGACGTAACCATAAAACGTTTAGGTACGTATTTACTTTTTTCCTATGAAGAATCTTTAGACACAGCACTATATCACAATTATCGTATAAAAGCCAAACAAAAAGAATAATTAAACGGACGAAAATTCGAACAGCTCGCATCCATTCCGCAAACACGGATTACAAGTTTAAATTATTTTAACAGATTAAAATGTATGGGTAAAACATCGTATTCATGGGATATTGTCGGCACTTCGGGACCCGTGTTAATTTAACTTTAAATCCTGTGTTACGTAAATATAATGTACACATTTATCTCGGTTTTGTTGATGTAAGTAATATTGAAGAATTAAAAACTTTTTATAGATATAAAATCAACAAAATCAAGGTAAATAAAATAACCGTGTGTGAAGAATGATGTAATTAAAAAGCCACAATCTATAAATAATTTTATTTTTTTTAAACTTCAGAATTAAAAAGATAAAATAACATTTTTGAAAGAAATTACCTACCTATACTACGTAAAATATAGCTTGATCTCTGTTACATTCTTATGTTAAACTGACATTCCTAGTGTTTTCAGGATACAAAATTTTATCGATTAATAGAAAGTTGATAAAAATTATCGACACACGACGCAAGGGGTTCGAAACGTGGGGATATTACTTAATAATGTATAAACTGCGTTTAAAATTTGTTAAAAACCATTTTAGTCCAACAGATATGAAATTGCATTTATTCAAGTACTTAATATTATACTTGATAGAAAACATTTAAATTCAGTTTCATATAGAATATCTATAGTTTTTTCTGGTTACGATGATTCATCGCCCTTAACTAATTATGTCGTTATATCCATAAAGTATGGCATTGTCAGGTACTGTTTGTACTACTAAGAAAGTCGTCTTCTTCTTTTAAAATAGCATCACTCTGTATAAAGGATTCTACAATGTCCAGTATTATATGGGAGATTCAGCTTACTAAGGAATTCAAGACTAATTAGACGTAATTTTAGCGTAAGCTGTCACAGAGAACAATCTATAAGCTGTTTTGATAAAACTACATATAAAATAT
>LQNK01000747.1:28228-51060 GCA_001586405.1 Phoebis sennae
AACACATGTTAGTTATGAATAACAGCAATTGACACTTTATTTTTCGCAGTGTCAAATAGCCTATTGTAAGCTCATCTGGTTCATTGAAGATATCTTAAAGTTTATATAATGTTTATTAGCATTATCCATGAGTCAAAATTATTGTTATCAATATTATTTTTGGAAGAAAAATCTTTTGAATGGAGTTTTTTTTAAGTACAAATTTACATTTATTACAAGCAAATTTCACTTTTGGTATCAAATTGTCTTAGTTAAGTATATGTTAAGTATTTCTTGCAGAAAAAAGTAACTAACTACTTTTTTACTCCAGTATTGTAAGAAGTTGTGATTATTCCTTTTTACACAAAACAGAAAAATGTTCACGACCAAAAATTAATTTAATTTCAGACCCTAGCATTAGACAAGCCACGCTTCACTGAACTAGGCATGCAGGTGTACCGATTGATTTGCGTGGCCTCGCTTTTATTGGTCAGTCCATCCTGTGGAAACGACCCTAACGCGCACCATAAACAACGCCTCAAAGACAAGATCGACATTATCATAGACAACGCGTCTAATGATGTGTAAGTATACCCACTTTGTCCCTTACGACATTGAATCAATAAAATGTATATGGAATCTAGTCACCCCATACCCCAATGATGGGTTCTCTTGTTGAAACAAGAAAATGAACCTAGATTGCTGATCTTTTTTATTTAAATAAAATATTTAGTAAATATAGTATTTTTGTAGGTTTGTTTCCCATTATTGGATGCGAATTTAAATGAAAATACCTTGTCCAATGTTCAATTGATACTTGAATTTGAGAAATGCTAAAATATCCTTTATCATTTGTATTGATACTTCTTGATGGAATTGCACATTATTTTTTTTATTTGAAGAAAAACACATTGTGTACCCCCGATTTCACTATATTAGCACTTTTTACTATACATTGATATAAAGTGAATACAAAATAAGTGTTAATATAGTGGAATTGGAAGTAAAAAAATATGTTTTTATTTTTAAAAATGCTAAATAAATATCATTCTGTCACTTGAAAGCTGCCCAAATTCGAGTTTCATTTTGTATTTCCGCAGTATATATGACATAAAACTTATCAGACAAAACTGTATTACAGTGAACTGAAAGCAGTATTACCATCGGTAGCCGAGGAAGTGATACAAATGACGGAGCAACTTCTAGAGACCATGGGCCAGGAGCCTCTCACCGCTGAAACTAAGGAACTGATCAGGACCCAAATTACTTCCTTGGGCGATCCTGAACATAGAGTTAGGCAGATTGTTCGTGAGTAGTACATTCTTATTTAAACAAAATTGAATTAAGGCTGAGTAATAAAATAAAGGAACTTATTGGGCCCAAAATAACTTCCTTGCACGACTGAGCAAATTCTTATTTCTGCTTATTATATAATTTTTTTATTGCCAAGGCGTAGACAAAAAAAGGACATTTTTAAACAGCTTAACAAATAAAGGTATAAAAATAAAGAGCCTAATTAGGGAGACTTAAAAACTTATTTAATTTGAACAAAATTAAAAAAAAGACCCTAAAATAGTGCAAAATCTTTTTTAAATTGATTAAATTGACAGAAATAAACTTATTTTCTACTTTTTAGTGTGAGAAAATCGGCTCTATTTTTTGGCAAGAAGTTATTATGACAATTATATATTACACAACTAAATAGTATACCTGCTTAGCGAGCATTTAGCCCCATCCCAGAATAGGGAACACAGAACTTTAATTTTTAAATATCCTATCCTAATACAGATAATCTTTTATTTAATTCATATCCTCTCAAAATTACTACTTACAAGCGATACAAAATTAAACCTAAAATATTTACATTACATTTCAGGTCAAAGAGTCCAAGAATTCCTCAAGATCATTTTAGTATGTGCCGGAGGGTCTCGACAGATACCAATCGGATTGTCCGCGTTTACTAAAGAACTGACTTCAGTATCGGGCACATTGCTACGATACGTGATGCACAATAAGGCTGTGTTCACCAAACATTACATGGATATAGTCGCTGAAGAACTTTGTAAGAATTAAGCAGATTTAGACCAATTTTTTTTCTTGATTTACCCATAGATACTAGATTCCACTGCAATGTAATATGATAATCCTTTAGATCGATTATATAATTGATGCGTTTTTTATCAAGTCATAAAACTAGTATTTTTTTTTAAATTGTTGGGTTATGCAAAACAAAAAACTAATTATAAAGTAGTGAGTGAGTCCCTTTGAAAATTTATTTAAACTTATTTACTTCGGTCAGCTTTTAGTATTAAGTGATATGCACAATAATTTGGTAAAAGAAAAAACAAATTATTAAATAGTTATTTACATCAAGTAAATTGGTGATATTGTTTTTTATTGCAAATTGCCTTAATGTGATTTTTAAAAACTGATTTATCATAAAATAATGAAATATGCAATTGGAAGCAAATATGAAACTTACTACGCCAAATTTTAAATTAAAACAATAACTTTTATAGATTTGAAATTTTTTATACATTTTATATAATAGAAATATAAGATATTAATTGTTATAACTGACTCAAAAAAAACGGAATAATAGCCGCCTAGAAGATGTCTCCATATTTTATAAACCATTCTAGACAATATTGGATTCTGCTATGTTTTTGTAATAAAGTTAAATTATAATGTCACAAATGTATAAAATTCGCATTTATTCTATAAGACTGCATATTGGTCCTTCTTTTTAATATTTTAAAGTAATACATTAACAATGCATTATTTACTTTTACTTTTCTTATACTCATCTTTTCTAAACCAGAAATAATATGAAGTTATTATTTTAAGACTTTTCAGAATTTAGAGCTTTAAACTCAGGCTTTTTTAAACAATAAAAATTATGCAATGGTGATTTTTTAAACATATGTTAACATACACTCTTATTAAGTGGTTGTCAAGATATAATAAATGTATTGTTATATAAACTAACATTAATAATTGAAGTGCACTAATTAAATATTGCTACCGCAGTTGTCTTTGTTATTGATCCCATTGTAATCCATATCCTTGTTTTTTTTTTAAAAGTATTTTTCGCTCTGTAAATTGTTTTTGTCGCCGTTTTTTTCACTACAGTATCTTTAATCTCGCTTTCTCCTACCAATATCCCGCTCTTGATCTCGCTTTCCAATGATTTACGTTCTTTCCTCTCAACCTTTCATAGTAGTTCATTGACCTGCGTTGCCGGCCAGCTGATATGTCACGTAAATATGAAGTTCAATAAATAAATCATATTATCAAAGCTTCGCCGATCATTTTCATTATTTTTTACGTGTTTAGTAACATGTTTTGAATGTCCTGTAAACGAATGAAACGCTAGCTATGCAACACCTTATATATCAACATCTACTACGTTCACTAATAATTCCCTTTATTTTCAAAATTAAATGGTAAGAGCGATAAAGAAATGGGGATGTGGAACATTAAATTAAACAACTGTTATCGTCATATTATCTTTACTATAAGGTAACGTATATAAATTATGAAATTTAATCGGATCCGCTGTGTCGCGATGAGGCACTTGATGCTGAACCACTTCGAGATCCCTGGAAAATTAATACATACAAATTTAAGCTTAATTATATTGTTACAATATAATTAGTAAAACAATGTCTCACTTATCGTTGAATCAATAAATTTTTTTTAGCTTGCTTCTACAGTGGAATACAACAGACATGATTAGAAATACATAGGATAATTTGATTGGAAATACATAATATATTAAGTAGGTGTTATCTAGATCATCTGATCCGGAATGGAACGCTAAATTTCACCTGGATCAAGGGTATGGAGGAAGTTTAGAGCTGGAACCTTTAAAACAGTTCGGAAAAGCCCATAACTGAGATAGAAGCCACTCACTTGTCTGGAACCACTCGCCGACCTGCTTTTGGAACGTTCAGAACCGTGTTTCTTCCTGGAGCTAGCTTAGCGCTGGAGCCCTTATAATAGGCCCGAAAAGCCCATAACTGAGATAGAAGCCACTCACTTGTCTGGAACCACTCGCCGACCTGCTTCTAGAACGTTCGGAGCCGCTGGAGTTCTTCCTGGAGCTGGCGCGAGACGAACGCTTGGAGGCAGCGGAAGCCTTCGACGAGGCCCGCGAAGACGCGCGAGACGAACGCTTGCTGGCCCGCGACGACGCGCGCGAACTCGCCCTGGAAGACGCCTTTGAACCCTGGAAATAGAAAGAAAAACATTTTCAAAAAAACGACGACCCGATTGGCGCAGTGGTTCCGCAATGATCTATTGGTTCGATCCCCACGAGCAGAAAATTAAGATGTGATGAACATTGTAATTTTCTACTGTCTGGGTGTTAATTTATCTATAGTATGTATGTATTTACAAAAAATATATATATGTTTAAGTATGTCTATCAGTTATCTAGTATCCATAGCACAAGCTTTGCTTAGTTTGGAACTAGATGGCGTTGTGTTTCATATCCAGGAATATTTACATTTTTTTTTTGTGTGCGATAAAGCACCAACCAGCCAGCCAGCACCCTTGAGGGTATCGAATTTATTTAATGAAATGAATGAAATGAAATGAAATATATCTTTATTGCACACACATTAAATAAAAGATACAAAGAAAATAACTTAAAACTAATAATGGAGGCAATAGGTGGCCTTCTTGCTATAATGCTTTTATTTATTGCTTAATCAAAGTCAAAACGTTTATTTTTCCAAATTGGCCTCTTTCTTTTTAATATTTTTTATATACTCCATTTATTTACTCTAATCAGTGACACTATGAGGTTATCTACCACCTATATTTTCGGAATTTCGGCAATCTTTTGATTATTTATGGCTTCAGAGACGGGTAAAAAAAGTATGGAAGGCAGGAAAAATGCACATACTAGTGCACTTTAAGTTTTCTAAATCTATTTAGATTGATGTTTATTATTTACTAACTTTCCGCCCGCGTTTCGCTCGCGTGGACCCGGTAATTATTCGAATTTTTCTCGCCGTAAAAACCATGCTTGAACTTCAACGAACATTTAAAAAAAAGAATTGTCCAAATTGGTCCAGTCGTTGTCGCGTTATGCGCTTACCAACACATTTTGTGATTCATTTTTATATATAAGAAGATTAACTAGTATCAGTTGTCAAGTTTCCATAAAAAAACTCTTACCTTATCACTAGCCTTCGAGCTGGCCCTGGAGCCCTTCCCGGACGAGCGAGACGACGCGCGGGACGACCGCGACCCGGAGCGGGAACGACCCGAGCCCGACCTGACGATACGATATCGGAACATTTATTGACACAATGTTTTTTATACTGTCAAATTTTTAAAACACAACTGAGGGTAAAATTACTAATACATGGAAATAAACGTTTATGTTTGTTTCTCTAAAATTCTTTTTTCGAAATATATCTGAAGAAATATTATAACCACATAGAAAAGGAACATTTGTCATGTAAATGTATATGTTTCCAGTCAATAAGGGACCATCCATAAATAACGTCACACGAATTTCATGATTTGTCACAGCTAGTCACATTTGCGAGATGCCTGGTGTCACGTCACATATTTTGAAAATTTAGATTTAGAAATTATTGAATAAAAATAGCAGTTTCTAAAAAATCACTTAAATTATAATAGATTTGAAAAAGTGACGTCACCAAAATAAGCTGTAACATAATTTATGGATGGCCCCTAATTCGCTATTCAAAAACAACGGAACTTACTTATACCCGAATATAAACTCCCACAAATAAACAGATGAAACTTACTTAGCAGAACCAGACTGCACTGAGCCTGATCTAGATTTCCTCGAGCCTGATGCAGACCTTGACCGACTACGGGACTTCGATTTAGACTTCGACCTGGATCTCGACTTTGATCTGGACCTGGATCTAGATTTTGACCTGGATCTAGATTTTGACCTGGATCTAGATTTTGACCTGGATCTCTCGCGGGACCCGGAACGTGAACGGTTAGACTTCTCTGAGCCCTGGGGAGACTTCGATCCTGACTTGGAGCGAGATCGGGACCTGGAAAGATTAAATTATGAATATAGAAAACAAAAATAAAAGAAAAGAACAGAGTATATACACTATTACTTTTAAAAGTTTCCTTGATATGGGTTGCCATATACACTATATTACTCTTATAAGTTTCCTTTATATGGGTTGCCTGGCAGAGATCGCTGTTAGCGATAGAGTTATCTTTTTTAGTGTTTCATTGTAATACTGTACACTAAATATTTTTTGTTGTTGTTGTTGTATTGAATATGTAGAAGTAACCGAGATCTTTATTGCAGTATAGTTAAACAATACAAATTAAGTGCGATGCACACAGAGCGGGCGCGTCTCGTGACGGAAGAACGCCGGGTCAATTTCTTTGTATTTATATGAAAGACTTCACATCAAAAGCGCCCATTGAAAGCACACGCATTCGATGTGAATCGCATAACATAGCGAATTATTACCGTTCCTTTTCTCCATTCTCTTCTTGCTTCTCTTCTTCATCGTCTTCATCCTCCTCCTCTTCTTCTTCATCTTCTTCCTGGAAAAACAAAATAATTTACTTAGTACTGCATATCGAGACCAACATATGGTGCTCAGCTGCGCTGAGTGGCTTTTTTCATGACAATAAAAGTATTTTTATAGTATATCTCCGCACTCGCTTTTGGACATTCTCCCTGTATCTTGTACAGACTCAAACACATCTCTTGTGTATAGAAGACTATAGAACCTACTTCTCGATACATTTTGGTTAATTTTGGGGCTTTTACATATACACAGCTACAGGCTACACTTGTTGCTCTCTCAGTCCCAACATAGGATGCTCAGCTGCGCTAAGAGGCTTTATCATAAAAATTAAAGTATTTTTTAATTTTCTCAAATACATCTCTTATATAAATGGATCACGGGGCTTGTACATATCTGCGGAGGCTCCAGTTGTTTCTCTCTCAGCCTCAACATATGATGCTTAACTGTGCTAAGTGGCTTTTTCATAAAAATAAAATCCATTTTTAGCACATCTCTGCTTTCACTTATAGCTATCCCCTATTGGGGACCTATATCTTAGACTCAAATTTATCTAAAATATAGATAAGGTTATACCAACCTACCTACTTTTAGATGCGTTTTGGTGCATTATAGGGCTTTTACATACCTGTGGAGGCTCCAGTTGCTTCTCTCTCAGCCTCAACATGCGATGCTCAGCTGCGCTAAGTGGTCTGTGTGTCACGACCAGTCTGGTCAGTGCTTGCGCAGCCGCACCCGCACGAGCACGTCTCTTAGATAGACGCACACGGGTCTCCAACTCGTTGTAGTATATGCAATGGTTACGCACAACCTGGGAATTAAAAGAGGATATATTGTCACCAATTCAACTCTAATATTGCTAAATAATATAGATAAATTCATCAACGAAGACTCGCCCCACTATAATTCTTGTCAATTGTTGACAGTATATATATGCAAGCTTCCGCTTGTGTCTAGTTTTATAGGTACATATGTATGCACACCGACTTAAATAAATAGACTGATCAGGACAAAGTATTGCGGTCATATTTCAAATTTCAAAATTCAAAAATACGTGTGTAATCGTGATATTCTAAAAGTTTTTACCAAAAAGTAATTCTCCTCGTAACCCTTAGATGCTTTGCTTTTGACGTTCCAGTTGTATTCTCTGGCCATTTTGTACTCATATGTATCACCGTCCATGTACGGGATGCTCTCGGTGATGTCGCGGCGCCGTTTCTGTATTGTGTCCTCAGTGGGAAGACAGTAAGCCACAAACTGTTCTCCACTTTCATCCATCACACCTCTACAAAAATATTGAAATTTTAACAGATGTTTGAATTTTTATCTACAATAATTATAAGGATGAAAACTTTGTTTGTTTATTATGAATAGGCTCAAAAACTACTGGACCTACTCCTTCCACCATTTGAAAGCTATCCACGAGTAACATTATGCTACAAAAGTACAGTTGCACAGATCCGCTAGTGAGTTATAAAAATTGTATTTTAATTAATAAGGAAGGTGAATATGTAAATAGATCTACCAATTTATAAAGGTCAAGCATTGAATCTGTTAAAAACCCATATCACGCTGTAACATTGCAATCTAAAAATGAATAAATTGCAATCATATAAACCGTTATCTATTTTTAATATTGATGTTGATCTTTGTTAACTATTTTTTTTGACAATTATTTCATTACATTTAAACTACATAAAATAATAATGTATATATAAAAGAACTTACCGAATCATAGCCTGTGACATAGCTTCAATCTGTCCAGCGATATTCTTATCTGCAGGAGCTGGGTCTGAATCAAATATGACCTGCGCACATGGGTACTTCCACATATCAAAATCGGGGAATATCGGCATCACCTCCACCGGAATGACACCAGGTTTACTATAGTGCTTCTCTATAGGCTTCTTGTTGTCTTCAAAGGTCTTCTCAATAGCCTTGATTTGACTCTCACGGTCCATGTATAATGTCTCTTCACTGAATATTTTCTTGACATTATAACCAACTTTGGCTTCAACCTACAAGAATAGTGGGGTTAATAATAGAAAACATTAATCTTATAACAAGACATACAAAAGTTTGTTTGTCTACCAAATAAACCAGTTGTTTGTGTCATACAGCTTCTTATAAGTAAAATGATCCTCAGAGACATTATAACCAACCTAAATATCCTACAATATAAATGACCGTGAATATACACATACCTTCTCCATAGACTGAGGTTGAAATCTTGTCTGTTCTGTAGAGATATATTCTGAACGACGCAACCACGAAACATTTTTGGCATGATGCCTTGATCGCTTCGAATCCTGTGGTGTAAGCACATCATCTTCTAGAAGTTTCTCATCAGCAGGGTCGAGTGCCGTGTTACCATCGCCCTGATATATATCGCGGTTTATCAGGTCTATATGGACGCCCAAATCGTGCTCAGTCAACACTTCATAGCGATAATTCTTCTCTAATGACGTGGGATTGTACTGAATAAACCGTGTAGAAGGAAACGGGTACGTAATGAATTTTAGATCGAAAGGAATATCAGGAAGTGTATTGCAGTACTTTATGCGAGTAACCAACTCAGATCTGCAACAATAAGTTTCTATTAGCAACTTAAATACTATAACTTACTCAAATATATCGATAAACAGAAAATAAAAATAACCTTCTTTCCCCTGTACGCTGAGGCCTCTTCTCACGCTCTGGCTCATTAGTTTGCACCGTTGGCGGCATTTTTAAGTCTTAGTCTAATGTTAAATACCAATATCATAAAAAATAAATATATTTCATTTTTCCACTTTATAATAGTTTATAACAACGCTACAAATACAACATTCACCAACTGTTAAACGAGTTTGACATGAGCTTGACCGAAAGCAATAGCTTTGACAAACAAAAAATTTGACATTGATAGTTTGATTTTTTTATATTATGACTCTGAAATTGCTAATTGTCTTTTAGTAGTAATTTCACCTCTTATATTTCCTCACTAAAATGTTCAGCCTGTTTATGAATAAGACTACCGGCCCGTGATTGTACGCACAACGAGTATAAATAAATAAAAATCAAGTGTTCAATTCAATACAAAATGCGCGGAAAATCCACATAACACCATAACATTATGTACGAAATAATAAATAAAATTAAATTAAAATTTATTATCCATCAAATAGCACAAGCAAAAATAAAACAGTCAAAACATAAAACTAAGTGGTTTTTTGAGGGACAAAATGGGGTCGTCTCAGCTATTGCCATCCGAGAACGGCGTCTCAAACAGCGCTGATTTTCAGACGCTCCTTGCTCCCTAGGATGGTATGCGGGAGAGTTCTAGTTCGTCCTTTTCCTTATTGAGCTATAATAAACGAAAAAAAATCTTAAAAATAGTTTAAAAAAATGTAACAAAAATAGTGTCTTAACAATATATCTTTATATAAGAATTATTCTATCGCCCCTTTGTTGGTGCACGTGTGCATGTGTGTGTGTGTGTGTGTGTGTGTGTGTGTGTGTGTGTGGCTGTGTAAATATAAAGTCTACATGTTTTATTCCCAGGTTTATATAATTTTCTATACAAAATATTCTCTAAAATTAAGTGGGTTCCAGCAAGACTCGATGAAGTTTTATTGCATCAATTTGTTTATTTATAAGTGATAATTTATATTTGTATTTAAAAAGATGTTATATTCATTTTTAGTCGCATAGGTGGAGGTAAGTCGTTCCAAATTTTTGATGCAGTAAACTTGAAACAGCCTCTGTAATGTGACTCTTTATGTGAGACCGGAGATTTCTTTACCCAATAAAGTGACTTGGAAAATTGTACAATTAAAGTAAATGCCAATGGGCATTTTTATACGGAGCCTACACCAAGTCATAACTGTGATAAGATTAATGTCATTGAATAGCTCTAGAGCTCTTCTTTAATTCATTTTTGGTAGGCTTACCGTACATACCCGGTTCGACCGGGATAGTCCCGGTTTGAGATCCCTGTCCCGGCGTCTCGGTCAAACTTGAACAGCAACGACACCCCAACCAACAATTTATAATAATTAATAAACCAATACCCATAATTATGATTGCATTTCAAATGTAAAAAACACAAATTAAGCGAAAAGCAAAATGGGAATGAGCAAGGAACATAATACAGAATGTAATTAGTATAAATTAATTATGATAAGTCTAATTTTAGGGGACCAAAGTCACAATAAAAATTTTAGTTGTGTTAAAATCACGAAGAGTCACTTGGAAAAAATGTAATGTCTAAATTATAAACGTTTTATTTAATTGCTATGATTAAGGGATTCGACGCATACAACTTTTAGGTAATTGGCATTCGAGTCTAGAATCAAATAAGTTCGACGAAAATCTTTGCATTCCGACTTGAATCGAATTTTTGAATATGGTTAATAATAATTTGTATGAAAATTTAATAAATTAATAAACTGAGATGGCAGATGAGGTATCAATGTGTAAGTTTTTTTTATTAAATCCAAAGTTTATTCTTCATCATTTAAAGGAGAGTATGTTTGTGTACCCATGCTATTGCATGTTTTATAACTTACATTTTTGTTAATACATATCATCCATTTATTATTCAAATAAACAATAATTGATCTTTATTATTTATCTCGTGAGATCAAATTTTTATCAGTTGGAAGTTGCAACTCGGTTTAAAAACCATAGATCATAGATCGGAAATGTTTGAGTTGCCATAATCCATATGATTTTCTTGTATAAATTTCATTCATTCTCAATACGGCATTACGCCGCCATCTTTCTTTTCTTACAAGTCTAATCGGCAGAAAGGTAAGTTTGAAATTGAGTAAAATTTAAATATATTATTGATTACTTTGAATTGCGTCTAGCTTATATACTAGTTCATGCTTCACGAGGATAAATCGTAAAGTAGTCAATACTTTGTCATTATAATGAAGGGAGATGTTCAGGTAGACCATGTGGTCGGCGACCAAAGCGGTTTAATATCGTAACTGCGCATTATGTTTGAGTAAAAAAAGGAATTAGTTTTCATTTTCTGAGCTTTCCCATCTTCCATTTTCAAATGTGTTTAGAATTATATTTTGCACTTGAACAAAGGTTCAGATTTAACAGATATTTTTCAGAAGCCGGTAATTGGAAACCAACGTGGCGCGAAGTGGCTCATGTGTTTTTTTGTGTTTTAGATAAAATATGGGTTCTGTGAAACAAAGTAAAAAAACACGAAGTGGTCGGACGTTTTCATCAGAAAGCGAATCAGGACAAGAAGATGCTATTGTAAGAGACGACGAGCTTGTTCAACATTTAAAGCGAAGGTAATTTATAAGGTTAATTTATTAATTATAAACATGCATTTTATCATAATTCACACGTGCAATGCTCAATCGTGGCCTCAATGATAAGCACTTATAACCTCTATAAAATATTTCAAAAATAACCGGTGAGTTTTATATCCATGTAATTTGTTTTGTTAATCATTAATTAAATTTGTTTCGATTTAAAGCAATAACTACAAAGCATGATATTGTCAGACCAACATGCTGTTTACTAGAATAGCTGAAGTATACCACATGGGTTTCATGTCTTCACAGCATGTGTGTGGGTACCTTGTTTTATTCTATTGGTTAAATCTATGGTGCAAATTCGTTACAGTAATCTTTTGTAATATTTTATGGTATACAAATTTACCAATTTTTAAAAGTAATTTATAAACCTTGTCTCATAGTTTGCAAGATTTGTGAGGTTAACTATTATATGTTTGAGCATTTATTTGATATATGCACCACTAAGTCCAGAAATAATATTTCAGTTATAATAGTGAAGAAGTTAGATCATTCAACAATCAATAATATTAATTTATTTATTTATAAATAGAATAAAAAAATATGTAGTAAATTTATAAAATCACTAATTTGGCATTAAAATTAATTAGGGTAAAAAATGAATAATAATCTAATGCTGTAAATTGAGTTTAAAATGTTCTTAGAATTCTCATACTTGTTACTATAATTTTTTCATCAAGGATCTTTTGATTGTAGTTCAATGAACTAGTGACTCATTTTATGCTCCATTTATATTACGCTATTTGCTAGAGGCTAGTAATAATCTGTTGAATGATTTCTTACAGGCAATTGGAGTTATTTTTTGTTAGTCTGGGCTTTTTACATTAACACCTCATTGATTCAAAGTTGATAAAGTTATTTTTTGTTGATAGACTTCTTAGAAAAGCTTTTCAACTTTTTATTGATAAAGTGACTCAGTACAGACTTACTAACTCTAAATAGTATGTACCTGTTATGTACAGATTTCAAAGTAAGCAGGGCAGATAATATTTTCAAAAAGTAATAGAATAGACTAGGCTGCTTTTTCTCATTTAAGTTATAATTATAAAGTGGAATTTTGCCTAATACTTTATCATCAACTAGCAACTGCCTGTGGCAGAATGAAATTTCATGAAAACTCATTTAGTAGTTGAGGTGTGAGTGGCATTTAACATGAAAATATTCACATTCATAATATTAGTAGAATTATCTAGAAACTAACAAAGTAACTTAAAATATCATGACATACAAAAATAAAATTCCAGCGTAAAGTCATAAAAAGTTTACTGCTCAACATCAGTTTTAATTAGGGCTGTTGTTAGGTCGAGGAATGTGTTTACACTATTCAGCCTTGATTAATGATTCTCATACAATCCTATTATTAACTAGGTTATAATTCTATATTAAAACTCCTTTAATTGATACAAGAGAAAATTGTTTTTTTTACTATTGCTCACTTCCCAAGTACTTATAATGAATAGGTTGAAATTAATTATTATTTTTTATCTAATCTAGCTTGCATACTGAAACCATAGCAGCTCTCCCACCTAATGTGCGCCGGCGCATCAAGGCGTTGCGTGCTCTTCAATTGGAATTCATTGATAAGGAGGCCAAGTTCTATGCGGAGGTGCATGAGCTCGAGTGTAAATACGCGAAACTATACCAGCCAATTTTCGAAAAGGTAATATTTATTTTCATTAAAGTTTTAAAAATATTGGAGTACTTGTTTTAAAATTATTCACAATCTTTATTTGACATGATGACTATTACACACCAAGATCTGAATGCCATGATAGATCACTAACATGCATCACCAACTGAGGCTTTCTCTCTTTACCAATTAAATCCATCAACATCCACCCAGAAAACTAACAGGTTGTAACTTGCAGCGGGCTAAAGTTGTCAGCGGAGAACATGAACCAACTGATGAGGAATGCACGATACCCTGGTACGATGACACAGAAGAGGAGGAACTTGCTAAAGCTGTAGAAAATGCCGCCCTCGCTGAAAAGGAAAAGAATGAAGAGAACAAAACCGATGAGTAAGTTCTAAATATATATCTACACATTAATTTTATATAGGGTGTTGAGTCAGTATCAGATGACCTTGACTCGAGCAGTGATCAGGAACTCATTGCTTTGTCTGCCTATTGTATCAAATTACAGTAGGCAATTCAATATATTTTTAATCATTCCTAATATGGATTTTTTTTGTAAATGAATTGTTACTCACATGTGAGCATTCTTTATATTATCTTAAGTAGCTAAGAAGCACCTTCATATTAATAAAAATATGTAGGCATAGCGAGGTTATTCTATGGAATGAATTCAGAGTAAAACATTGACATGATGACTATTACACACCAAGATCTGAATGCCATGATAGATCACAAACATGCATCACCAACTGAGGCTACAACTTCATAATATTTACATAAAATTACCTCTATGACTATTACAAGTAAGGTCTTCCACTTGCAGACCCCCAATGGACCCCAATGTTAAGGGCATCCCCGACTTCTGGCTCACAATATTCAAGAATGTATCCAAACTCAGTGCAATGGTGCAGGAACATGATGAACCTATTCTCAAATCACTAATGGACATTAAAGGTGAGACATCTATATAAAAGTATTAAAAATTAAATTGTTATTGAGAATTTTACTAAAAATAGTTTCCATAGGTTTGAAAATATATTTAGACATGTAAAAATTTATTGTAAATAGAATTTTACACTTTTAATTTAGTTTTCTTTTTATAAATCAAATCAGATCATTTTATTCTGAATATTTGTACAGGTAACTTAATAGTTAATAATAAAAAAGTTATGCCATATTATTACCAGTAGACATGCAAATTAAGTAATATTATACTCGTATTTATATATTTAAAATTTTGTTTCCACAGTGCAAATGCATGATGAGCCACTGGGTTTCACACTAGAGTTCCACTTTGCACCTAATGAATACTTCACAAATGAAATCCTCACTAAACAGTACTCATTGAAATTCAAACCTGATGAAGCAGACCCACTCGAATTTGAAGGACCCGAGATCAATGCTTGCAAGGTAAGCTTATTAAGAAATCATATTGAGAATGTATTTGTTCTACATATTTATTCAAGCTTGAAATTTATGTAATATCTTATCATTAATTATGTTTTTTTGTAGAGACTATTGATAGCACAACAAATATATTAATATAAATGGGTTCTGGTTATAATCAACAAAATGCAGAATTATAATTAAAGATAAAAAACAGACCTTTTTCTAGGACCTAATTTTTTGCAACAAACCAGGAATTTAAAATTCAAATGGCACATTTTTCATTTACCAATATTCTTGTAGGGTTGTGAAATAGACTGGAAGAAAGGCAAAAACGTAACAGTGAAGACAATCAAGAAGAAGCAGAAGCACAAGTCGCGAGGCTCCGTGCGCACCGTCACCAAGACCGTGCAGGCTGACTCCTTCTTCAACTTCTTTGCACCACCTCCCATGCCCGAGGACCACAACTCCACCTCAGATACTTTGGTAAGTGAAAATTCAGTGACAAAATTATTATGAGAAATAAGTGTAACTTCAAGCGCCATACTACTAATTGTCAATGTTCTACAAGTCGTATTTCATGTATTTTGTCTAGAACATAGAAAGATAGAATGGAATGGATTATTGAACTATAATATATATACTTGGAAGTTGGAATGGAATGGATTATTGAACTATAAAAAATGATTCAATAATTAAATATTTCATTCTGTATCTGCTGTTAGATGATGATTGGTTTTTAAATGATCAAAATATTTATATACTAACTACATGAGAGTGAACTTTAGTAAGGTCAATTTTATCAATTGGCCTGTCATCACAGTAAGATGTAAACTTGATCTTATTTATTAATAAGAATAAAGTAATAAATTGAAAATTTTTCATGAAGGGCTGTATTTGAGCTCTGCTACTGTGACAATTTCAGCCAAACGATATAACCGAGAACTTCGCAAAGTGAGACTGGTCTCTTGATACAAGAGAACGACATAAATATATAGTCAGCAGCTTGGGAGTCCTGCTTTTTTAAATTAATCGGTACCGTGTTGCGCAGATGCTGCTGGCGCTGGACTACGAGGCGGGCCACTACATCCGCGAGTGCGTGGTGCCGCGCGCCGTGCTGCTCTACACCGGCGAGGGGCTCGACGACGACGACGACGACTACGAGGAGGAGGTACGCACACACACACACGCACCCACCCCCCTACACACACATCCACACACACATCCACATACACATCCACACACACACACACACACACACACTAATATTTAGATAATGACATACCACATATGAAACATCTATTAAATACTAGATGCCCGCAGTTGCATTCAGGGTCTATAGATCAAAAGGGGTGGGGAGAGACAAGTGACGATTACATATGACTAGCGCAAAATCATACAGACAGACGGACAAAAAAAATCTAACCACATTTTTGGGTTCTATATAGATGTAGTTAACACCCCTGGCAAATGGTTTTAAAGTATCTTTAATGTACAGAATTTTCATTTCTACAGTTTTATGTATAGATTGACACGAAATACATAGAAGAGACATAAACAGAAACACAGATGTTAACAAACAACGTACGACACGAGAAACCTGAGAATTTCATTTCGAAATTTTAAGACTTTTGAAAATCTTGTCCTAAATAATAAATTATTCATTTCACTCCACGAAAAGGAAGATTGACTTCTCTCTCTACAATTCTACACACCACCTACTCATTTAAACTGAAAGTTGTTTTTTTTTATTTAAACATATAATTAACTCTTAAGATATAGATAAAGGTATTTTGAAACGGTTATATTACATAAAAACACATTAAATGCTGCTTGTTACTTGAACTAAACTTAAAATGTTATTCGAGCGACACTTCTACAGCCATCTGTTAGCTTCGATTTAGCTTGCATGGTAGATTTTTCAGATTGTATCCAGTTGTTCCATAATAGATGGAGGTTTTGCATTTTATAAACCCTTTATTTTGTTATTTTATTAAAAATATTTTTATTCTATGGGATGGGCAGTGAAATAAAACAAAATATGTATGTTTTTAATTTTTGTATCCCGTTATCAAATAGTTTTGACTTTTTATTATAGTCATAGTACTTTTTAAATTGGGAAATTATATGGGCAAAATTTATCCACATTTTATTTCACTGTCCCATGGATATGCTTTTTGAATATTTTTGCATGTTGTATTTTTTCATGGTTTATATACAAATAAAACTGTAAAGGCAATCCGAGGGAGTTCTAAAGATATTTTGGCATTGCACTAAACCGAGATTTGTAAATTGCATAGTTTAATATTTTGGGAATTCAATGTCAAGTCTCTATCTAGTAGGCCGCGACCACAAACCTCATAAAACTAGACGCGGCAAGTGCATCCGTTCATATGATCGGTGTTATGTTTTTTAATTATTTATGTCACGAAAGCGAAGTAGAGTCCGGGTGATTTTGAACGATTTCGACTCGCTAAAGCAAATACAATTAGTTTGGTTTCCCTACTACACTACCCAATTTTAATAGTCCTATCGTAGGGGGGTGTTGTCCGCTTACGAAGGTTACCTAATGTTAGTAGTAATACATCACAGGTTGGTAAAGCGGCGCCCGTGGGCATTTTAATAAATTTTACTGCGCCCTTAAAAGTAACTGAATAGCATGAATAATAATAGCATTATAAAATGAATAAAAGAACACGTTTTATAAATATGAATATTATTTTTTTGTATACATTTTTCATCTAGTATTTTCACTTTTTACATTAACAACGTTGCCGACCTCACTACACTTTAGAAGGGTAATGGTCTCGGGTTGGATAGTGTGGGGCGTGGGCGGTGCACTTGCGTCGTTTGGGAGGTGGGTGCGAGGCCAACAGCGTGTGTTTGGTTTCAGGAGGATTCGTACTCGGACGAGGACTCGGGCACGGAGGAGGTGTCGGACGCGGAGTGAGGCGCGCCCTATGCATGGTTTATCGGACGGATAAATATGTTTTAGAGACCTTTACACGTCGCCGCGGGTGGCCGGTGCGGTGCCTTATATGCATGTCACTAGTTAGTCTCTTACGATACCTATATTGCATTTCTAGTTAGTTGTACGATTCTCGTTTTTATTTATTATTATTATTATTATACACGAATGATTATTGTAATAGAGTTAATTTTGTTTACGAATTTTACGTATCGCTTGTGTACTTTGAAATTTCTTGTGATATTATTATTATCTAAGCTATTTATGTTTTCCGATGAAATTTTAAGTTTCCGTCATTCCAAGTTTTTACGTTAACGGTTTATCGAATCTCTTGTGCCAAAACGCATTTTACATCTGTAACGTTCGACTGTGATCTGTCTCCTGGAGATGTTTGACAATAGTTATGTTTTTATTATGTAACGAAGTTAGCATAATATTTCAGCAGCTAGTTGTATCGGTTATGGCTTTTATGTTCCAGCATGATGTCGTACTGATGACATTAAAATTGTAAGCTTTTTAAAGTGTGTTTTATTTATTTTTATCCTTATTTTGCATGCTATAGTGCGACGGCAAACGGATGGTTGTAGAATGAATAAATTTTAAGGTTCTCTGAAAAGCGGCAATTTTACAGATACGTACTCTATTTATTCATATATTATATCATGATATTTCAATCGTAAAAAAAAACTTGAGACTTGTATCAAAAATACGAATATCCGCCATTTAAGTAAGAAATGCGTCACTAAGAAGTTTTCCACTCGGTCACAACCAGGAGGAGGAGGAGGACGAAGAGGAGAGCTCTTCGGAGGAGAGCGACGGCGCGCCGCGGCCGCAGCACGCGCGCGGCAAGCGCACCAAGCCGCACGACAACCCCGCCGAGTGCAAGCAGCAGTAGCCGCGCCACCGCTAACCCCCATAGTGTTGCCAGACGCGGTTTTGAGATGTCTAAGATGCATAATTGCATAGTATTACTTGTCTGTTTTAATGCGAGTTTCCATATTGAGTGAAACGCTTTTTAAAGCATTTTAAACGCGGTAGATTGTATTATTTTACATTGTCATTTAAACGGACGTTTCGAGTATTTTCTAGTGGGCGTGGTCACGTGATTAATAATGTAAAATAAAGTATAATAAACAGCGTGTAGAATCCTTTAAAAATCATTTTTATTCTGAAGATGCATCCAATTGGAAACCCTAAATAAGCCCCATAAAAGGAAGTTGTTAGAAACCATATCTTTAACAGAAATGTAAAATTACTTGTAATCGCATACTCATTAATAGTGATTACATGTAGCCAATGCTATGATACGGTTTAAGAATGATTGTTGATTTTTTATTATGTCCCGATATGTATAATTCCGTTTAGTCTTATTTAATTCTGGCAACACTACTTCCATAAAAAGAATTGGGCACAACAGAAAGGTTATACGTGCGCTGCGCTGCGAGCACGACCTTTCTGCTCGGTTTTATAGTGGATCTATATTCCGATCCGAGATTTCCAAAGAAGAAACTTTACTGTCCTGCAGAATTAACCACCCGACGACGAACTCCGTCGACTCTGTAAATAATCATTTTAGATCTGCGGTATTTTATTTGACGATTTTCGATTGAGCGTTAAATTATGTCCTACCTATAAATAGGAGAAAGTGCACGGCTTGCGTTTTCGAGTTGCCATTTCACACTAATATCGGTATATTACTATACTTAAATTTAAGGCGAATTAGTTAAATGAATTTATACGTTATTTTTTAAATTGTTTACGTTTGCAGTATTCCGGTTGATGTTGGATTCGTTCGAACCACTGCCCAATGTTGTGTAGTCCCGAAATATAGCCATAATTGTGTATACTTAGTCTTTATAGACATTCCTATCCGTACTGTAATGTATGTATATACTAGTCTAGAATTGTCCGCCTTTTCATTGAATGTCTGTTATGTTGAAGAGGGGAGGTGCTTTAATGCATAAATTATCAGCCTCGTTTCAAAAACTGCACCAATAGTAAAGGTTTGTTAAAATATTTTTATATTTGAATTCGAATGTGGAGAACGTTCCACGAAAATCGCGTGAGAGGGCGCTGCATGTCTTAAAATAAATTTTATAAGCTTTCAGCCCTCTAGTAATTATTTTACGCTCACAACACGCGAGACCATCTTATATTATGTGATATAGTAAAAATCTGCTGTATTTTGTTGAAAACAGCGGTTTGATACATTTAACTGTCTCTAAGACTGTACTAGTTATATTATGTGATCAATTGTATGCTCGCCTTACGAAAGCTGTTAGTTTTTGTGACAAAAGCGAAGGCCTACGGTACGCGTGCGGGCCGCATATGTACTGCATACACCGGTCAGCTATTAGGGTATTTGTACACAACATTTTTAAATAAATTTAATTTTAACAATTTTGCGTTTTATTCTTCTTTTTCAGAATCCAAACCCCAAACAGGAATAAGAAAGAAGTATCTATATGTTGTAGTAAGAATATATTTTTTGTAAAAATAGTATCGAGCTAAGAAATTCCATTGCAACTAAAATTATTCTTAGGCAAAATATATAATAGTATTAGAAACTAAATTCAGAAAAGGAGACGAAGGGCCGAATAAGGAAATAAAATTCATTTTAGTACCAATTTATTAACTCTTTAAAAGAAGTAACATCTTATCACGATTTGTCTTTTAATTAAATCAGATCTGAGTCTATAAATTAACAATTTCATTACTTAATTTCACATATATAAATTATTGCTACGCTGGTAACTCCGCGCTATTTGTGACATAAAGTAGGGGCAGAGTTCCGATATAATTCAAACTGAAAACGTATAAGTATGGCTTTAAATTGTACTATTTAGTAAAAATACAAAATTAAGTACAGGACTTCACAATGTTGCCATATAACAAGTATTTGAATTGACACAAGTATGACATTAACTTTCAATACATAAAATCATCAAAATACTGTTCAGTTGGCGTTGCGGCGTTTGGAACATGACAATACAAGAAAGACTTGAGCCATTAACGGTTTTCAGTCTAAAGTTCATTTAGCACCAAATTTCTTAAAATTAATCTACTCAGCTACCGGGCAATATCGCTATCATACTACAAAAACAAGGGAATGATGCGATATATTGAACTGTAATTAAAAATAAATCTAAACTTCACGACCTGTTGTTGAAAATACCTCGAGTGCGACACAGCTAAAATAAATATTGCACTATGTTCTTCAAATCATTGCATAATAGAAATACAAAGGTCTGAAATTCACTAGCTTAAAGGCTTGAAGGGTTGCCATCGAAATACATTCAACTTTAAAAGCTTTGTGTAAAGAATCTAACGCACGCAGTAGATCATATTAATTACTAAAAAATGTGATCCTACAAGAAAATGGGGAAAACACGAGGTGGCAACCCTAAACACAACCATGTTAACCAATACATCACTACCATATTGCTCTTGTAAGAACCTATTCTTTTGCAAGTTGACAGGCAGAAGTCCCCTACAGAAGTAGCAATTGCAAAGTACGTTTCAAACGTAAATTAACAAAGATAAGCGACCACAAATTATAGATAAAAAACGAAAAAGACAAATTTTCAAAATTATAATTTTTGGGGCAAGTTTGAGGAATGGTTCTTACAAGACAAATATGGTTTATTATAATTCATTTAACTAAATTCACTTATAAACATAATTATAAATAAGGAATCTTTAATAAACGATTAAGTATTGCCATGCCACGATTTCACTTAATATTCCTCTACAATTTTTTAAATTATTAAGTAGGACTTTTTAATATTTTTTCGGATTCAGATCGGGCTAGATTTATTAAATTTTATTTATACAAAATTCGGGAATAGTCAAAATTATTGTCAACTTTTTCTAGTAATAATAATAAGTCATAAAATATTAAAGTCTAAAAATTATTATCCTTTTACGCTAATTAAATTGAATCTATTCGATGAAAAAGATTGGCAATACTTAAAATAAATCCGAATATTTTTATCGACAAAATTCTGCTACAATAAATAAATGTTGAAATTGAACGAACATTCCAACTAATAAACGATTACACACAAAATGGATAAAACTATACAAAATTCGAGAATAGTGAGTTAGATTTTAAAAAATGATCAAACTATTAAAGTACTAAAATAAAAAGTAAAAAAAAAAAATTAAATTGTATTTGAATAAAAATGTAAAACGAGAGTGGATTGCACAAAAATTACGCCATCTTAATTTTCGCTTCAGACAGGCGAAAAAACTGCATTACACAATTCCACATTATATGGACTAAAATAAGTACACTAAATAATATCATTTATCTAAAATTCGCGCTACTATTCTTCGTCAATAAGACTTCGTCCAAAGGGCATGATTTAATTCGACAGTCTTATGGATAAGCGGGTAATCGCAGCACTCAGTCGATATATCGAGCCCGTATCGATAGTGTCATTAGTAATTAGCTGATTACCATGTATCAAAACTAGTTAATTTTTCAGAAAAATGTGTACATCATGCATAGTGTCGCGTGTTTCTTTTTTATTTTTTATCGACACTACTAATTAAATAAAAAATAAAAACAATTACTAGTAAATTTTGAATTTTATTCAATCGTTGCTGTTAATATCAAAGCGGGAAGACCGTAGTTTTAAACGCAAGAGCTATCGACACGGGCCGTATCGCCGGCCTACCTAACGGGAGTGTGGAAAGAGAACGCGCAGCCGACGCCGAGCGATCGTCACGCGGGCGTCTTGGCCTTCTTGCCAAAAGGAAGATTGATTCTCCGCTTCCTCGGTTTGGGGACGCCCTCGTCTTCCATGAGGGAGGAGTCTGTGGATTCTTCCTCGGGGGTGTTGGACGTTTCTGTGGCGTTCTCTGCGAGGGCTTTCTGTCTGGTGAATGGTCTGGGGGGTGGGCGTGGCTCGTCGGGGCTGTGGGGGACGATGTCGGTGCTGCGCGAGCGCATGATTTGTGAGGAGGACAGCGGGCGGCGCGGCGGG
>LQNK01000747.1:51069-77990 GCA_001586405.1 Phoebis sennae
CGCAACGAACCGCGGAGCTGCGGCTGCGACTGCGAGTGTGACGCGCGCGACAAGTCCTCGCCCGTCCAGTTCACACTGAAATGTTTCAAATGATCAATATTTATATTTTGGATTAACCTTCAAAATAATTTTCATAAGCGTGTACATATTATACAATTCTTGTTTTATTTTAATATCTCTATGTAAGATTGGAGAAATACGCCGGGAATGACAATCTCCTCTCTTTGATTGACCGGCTAAAAAACTTTCTCATTTATACTTAAAATTACCCGCCCAGTATGATGTGCACGGGCTCTCTTGCGCACGTCATTGTGCGATCCTCGCATGTCGTCCACCGCTCTTCAAATTTGGACCTTATTAGACAACGCTAAAGCTGTAAATAGCTTGTACTCACTTATCCCCGCCCAGTACGAAGTGCACGGGCTCCCTCCGGCGCTCGTCGGGACTCTTGCGCACGTCGTTGTGCGATCCTCGCTTGTCGTCCGCCGCACGTCTTTCTTCGCGTCTGTCGTCCAGTCGCCTTTCGCGCGCTTCTTGCGCTAGACGCTCTTCTAGTTGTAACCTATACAAATTCATACCATTAATGGTTTCATGTTACGACTTTGCATTTTGGCTATGCGTAACACTATGTAACATGTACCTTGAAAAGGAGCAACAATACAATACAAATACAATATCCTATAAATAAAGTTATATAATAAACATAATAAAAACTAAACCCCTGATCGTTACCGGCTACAGTATTAAAACAAAAAATAAAAATCTTTAAATATTTGCTGCTATTTTATTTTATACATTATAATATACAAGAATAGGTACCTGGCTTCAGCAAGTCTCAGATCCAAGGGGTAGTGTGGTGAATCCGCCTCGCTGCCCGACGAGTCCTCTTTCCACCCATAGTTGTCCGTTACTATAAATTGTTACCAATATAAATACCGCTTTGTTTGCTAAACGTACAAAATGATGTGCCATAAGAAATGCCATATTAGTTGTTTTTTAAATTTCCTCTACGATTTTTTTGCGTCTTCACAATGTATGATTAGTATGCGACTCACTTAGGTTTGAATTTTATTTTAAACGTTGTACTTGACAAATAATATGGACCCAACAGTAAACAATGTGTTTTAATACATGTTGTTTGTTAACATATTTTAATATATAAGTATATAACACTGACAAAAAATAATGGTAAATAATAACAATCTTAAAAGCATGTATGAAATATTATAGCCCCAGTAAAAGCACACAGAAATAATAACAATGCATAAAAATATCTTACCTTAATGCAGCCGTGTTGCCATAACAAAGCAACTAAAAGGGAAAAACTTGCAACACTAGGGATAACTAGGTATTTGCGAAATAAAACAAAAATCACAATCGTCAAAAGCTTTCAAACGTGCAATGGGATAAAAGATGAATGACATTATTTTGGAGTTTTTAAGTATTTCACCAGTAAACAGTATTTTTAAGCAAGCTACGATGCAGCATCGATATTACGTTGTTAGATATTTTACGCGTTTAAGCGAAAAGCATTAAATTAAAAAGACTTTTATTAACGACATGCGATTCTTAAGAATATTAATGTTTAGTGGCAACAATTAACAAAATTCATTGATTTATTGGAGTCTTCTCTCTCATGCCCTTATCCCACTAGGTATTGGGATACCAAAATAATATTTAACCAATGATATTATTAACGTATGTGAAACTACTCGCATACTAAAAAATAAACACTTTTGACTTTTTTGTTTGCAAATTAAAAATGTTGTTCCAAAATTGATTAATTTAAGACATAAAAAACACAGCCTGTAGATATCTTTAGATTGACACTCATACGAAATAAATAAGAACCCAAATTCTATTTTAGGTATAATTATTAAGCTTTGCTAAAGGCAAGAAAAAAGTATTCTCAAGTGCAGAGTTGTGTTTGTAAAACCACAGAAAACACAATTTTCATTAACAAAAAATAATCTATAAGATCTACAATTGTATTTTTTCTTAATTAAAAAAAAATTAAAGACGCATTTACATCGTTATATGATTCATATGTAGTTTGATTTTTTATTTCTTTTCGTGCAGTTGTTAATGTGCATATAAAATCTGAGTCTAAAACACAACTAATCTAAGTGGAAAAAAAAAGTTAATAATTATAAAAGAACATGCATCAAACCCACACCAAAATTAACACAAATTATATACCAAATATATCATACATGCTTTACAATTCATATTTAAAATAAGCCTGAAAGCTTCCTACCGATTGTGATACATACAATTTTATAAAAATATTTATTCAAACAAAAATTATACATATACATAAGTGACACTTAATCTAATAAAATAAATAGATATAAAATAATTAGCATAGCATTTAATTAAGTTATAATATTTGAAATATACGCTTTAAGCTTTTTTTATTTGTACTAAATAAAAGCTAATTTATTTTTTAAAACTACCCCTCTAAGTATTGTAAAATAACTGCTCTATCAAACATTTTTTTATTAAAAAAATCTGATATTCTTGAGTAAATGTCAAAAATAATTGTTACAAAAATTAAACAAATCTTACTATGTTATCACATTTAATGGTATCTTTTAGACCTTAAAGGAACTTCAAAAATATAAAAAAAGTAAAGTTACTTACAAATATATGTTAAAAAGATAAGTGTTAGATTTTGATAGTTGTATATTTTTCAAGACTAAAAGAGTTGGACTTAACTAAGAAATGGAAACAATATTTATAAATTGTCTTTATTTTTCTAACAACCGAGTTTGAGCCTCTCTTCAAATACTAAAAGTCAGAAAGTGAAGATAAAAATAATATAATTTGTAAATTAATATCAAAATTTAATTTTTTTTCATATTAATAATAAAAAAACTTAAGTACATTTTTTGTATATCTTTTAAAAGCCTAAATGTATATATAATTTGTTTTCTCATAGACTGGAATGAAACATTTGTTTTATTTGAAATTATCAAAATGAGCAAAATTTAATTGCAGAGGAATTATATTTATATGACGCAATAATAAATTTATTTCAAAACTATACGTTGTTAACTTTAAAATGTTTCCTATTTTTTTTGCGTTTCGGTGCTAATAAAACGCTTTCAGTAAGTATTCTTTATATAAACCTACAGTGTAAAAAAGGAGGAGAAAATACTCAACAAATTGATATTGGTTTTAAACTAATCCCCCTCATTTTTTATATTAGGTTAACGTTTAGAATATCCATTTAACGTTTAGAACCAGTGTCGTGCTCATGATGCTTGGCTTTTGTATGACAGGCACGTCACTATTAAGTCAGCGTACTCAGTATCCTACGCGTCGGATCGAACATAATTTGTATAGAAAGACACAAGTGCGTACTGACCCGCATCGTGCGGATCGCATTTTCTACACAACCAATTATGATATATTATAATGTATAGATATGTTATACGCATACAAAGCTACCGTGCAAAATGTGATCTTTTGATAACCACTTTATAGTTGACAAACAATGAAATCATGACACCTAAAATTATAATGAATTTATTTTAAAATATTCAAAATGCCTGTATTTTACCCATGATATGATATCTTTTTTCATATTTTCATTTTCCTAATAGTTCGTGCATTTTATAGATACACACGAAGGCATTTTACAGTTGCTAAGTAAAGTTCTATCAACATTCGTTACTTAACCAAGAGAGAGTGGATATACATGTATTCGCTTGAAATCTCAAAATAAGCGTGCTAGTAACATATCTATAGTTATATAATATCATTGACAAACAATGAATCCGATGCGTGCGTGACCGATGTGTGTACGCTTAGCTTTAGAAGCATACGAGTAATATTCAAATCAGTCACTAGTCACTATGGTCGTGGCACAGAAACACGTCGTCCAACTTACCGGAGCCGCAGAGCGAGGTGTCGTCGCCCACGCTCAAGTCGTCCTGAGAACTGCTTATACGACCTGCAATAATACAATTGTTTTATTAAAAAATTTCTGCGTATATGATATGGGCCAAATGATAAATTTGACATTCTACATAGTGTTCGGACATTATAGATAGTTGTGTCGCAAGCCGGGGGAGGTACAAGTTGATATGGACAATGAAAAGAGGGAAAATTCAAGGGGAAATTAATGACAAATTGTTATCTTATTCATAATATTACAAGGAAGATGATTCTAACCTATAACTATTAAGCGAGATAAATTGGTTTATGCACTAATTCGTAACTAATGGACAGTATAAAAATTATTTCTTTTTCTGAAAAGCAGATTCATGAACTAGCCTATACTGCATACTACACGTGTGAAACCACGGAATACAACTAGGTTTTTTTTAAGGCACATCAAGCAAAGGAGCAAGTGGGTCACCTGATATTAAATGATCGCCGTAATAGTAATTGTAAGTGCGAATAATAATGTAATGTCACCTCTATTGGGCTGGCGGCCATTGGCGGTGCGATACAGCGTGCTCTCGAGGAACTGCAAGCCGTTGTTGTTGATGATGTTGAAGCCGCAGAGCCGCTCGATTTGCTTCCAACGGTGCATTCGTTCCTGGAAATCACATAATCTTATTATTACTAACATTATAAAAATTAGTATAATCTTGTGTTTGTTTTAACGCGAGTACTCTCCATTTTAAATAAAATACTTTTTAAAGGATTTTAAACGCGGTTTATTATATTATAAAAATTTATAAATTCGATTTTTTCTTTGTTTGTTTGAATTGAATAGGCTTCGCAACTACTGGACTGATTTGTATTGATTGTTGGAAACCTTTTACTTTTTATTCCGTTGAAACCGCGAAGCTAAGCTAGTAGTATAAGAAAAAGAGAATAATATAAGGTGTTAGAATCCACAAATTGGCAACAGAGTCAAACGAAATAGTGCATAATTATGTCTCACAAGATTTACTCAATGTCCTTTACAAGTGCACGCTGTTATCAGAGCTACTGGTTATCAGAATCACGCGATTCATAATTTAGTTGCAAACTCTTCTCAAATTAGGTGACGGGATATGTAAAGGATCAAAAGAATAAAAGTAAGTCAGAACAGACAAGGTTTTAGGATCTCTGGTCTAGCCCAGTCACCAAACCAAAAATAATAACATTTTACGCCAATTTCTACACTCTATTTTTAGTAGGCTAGTCAGTTATAATCTTTTTTTTTCTAGTGGCTTTTGCCAACATCCCTTTTCATAACCTGGCCTCTAGAGCAAGAGCGGTCCTTCTTCCAGAGGAAAAAGCTCCTCCCTCTTTTCTTTAGGTGCTTCCTACCTCTAGAAGCCAGGTTTTGAAATAGGTGCTCTTCATACCCGCCACTTGCCTACATCTGCACAGAAATCTCAGTATCAGCCCTGAGTCTGGCGGTGTTGGAACACCCCCGTGCCCCGTTAAGCCTGTTCTGCGCCTGATCTCTCACCAGTCGTGTCGGTCTGCCCCCATCGAGTTATGAGAATGCACCTGTGTTCGCGCGTACACTTTTGCCAGTCTCTGTCTAGATTGGCCACCATGGCCGAAATCAGTCAGGTTTGCTGTAACTCACCTGCAACTCCTGCGTGACCTCGTTGAGCGCGGTGCGAGCCTCGACGATGGAGCGGTCCACGTCGTCGATGGACTTGCCGTGCGTCGACACGAACGCGCCCACTAGACTCGAGCGTTTCTTGCGCAGTTTGTCGCACTGCAATTGGTAATATTATCGTGAGTATATAGGCAACTTGATCAATATTAAAGCACGATGTACTTAGCCATGTGGGAGGAGAAAACAATTTTAAAAATAACATTTTCAAGAAACATATTAAAAATATTTTTTTGCAACTGCAGCGCACGTAATTATTTACCCTCCATCAGTTTGAACATAAATAGTGCTATGTTACTTTTTTATGTCCAGATTACTCTATCATATGCTAATTCTTATAAATCATGAATCAAGAAATATCAATTTTTATCCCGCTACTTATTATCCTAATTACTCTAGGTACTGTCCCTTTTTACCCAGGGTTCGATAAAACGTCATCTCATCTTTGTTACCCAGCTGGTGGCTAAAACCCGTCTTCTAATACCATACCCCCTATATTTCAGTATACCTCATCACCCACCGCATCCCTGGCCTGCTGTAGCTACAGATAAGCCTTCTGTTTGAGCTGCAACTACTTTTGTAACTCAACACCTGTCCTCTCTTCTAATATATTTCATACTCCCCCCTCCTGTAAGCCTCATCAAGCCTCATCGCTCACCGTATTCCTGGCCTGCTGCAGCTGCAGATCCGTCTGTTGCTTGATCTGCAACTGGTCGTTGGCGTCCTACGCTTGTCTTCTCCTCTACTTTATTTCATTTTTTAAGTTAAAGCAGGCAAGCGGGGCATTCGGTTCACCTGATGTTGACCGCAGCCCATGAACATCTGCGACATTGGAGTGTCACAGATGCCTTGCCGGCTTGGAGGAAGGGGAGGGGATAAGGAGAGGATGATAGGAAGTTGGGAAAGGACTAGAACAGGATGGAAGAGGGATGGGATGGAAAGACAGACTCCTGCTTTTAATAAGCGTCATCACTCACCGCATCCCTGGCCTGCTGCAGCTGCAGATCCGCCTGCTGCTTGATCTGCAACTAGTCGTTGGCGCCCTACACTTGTCTTCTCCTCTACTTTATTTCATACTCCTGCTTTCAGTAATCCCCATCACTCACCGCATCCCTGGCCTGCCGCAGCTGTAGATCAACCTTCTGTTTGAGCTGCAACGTCTTTTATAAGACAGTCTTCTAATACTATACCCCCTCCTGCATTCAGTAAGCGTCATCACTCACCGCATCCCTGGCCTGCTGCAGCTGCAGATCCGCCTGCTGCTTGATCTGCAACTAGTCGTTGGCGCCCTACACTTGTCTTCTCCTCTACTTTATTTCATACTCCTGCTTTCAGTAATCCCCATCACTCACCGCATCCCTGGCCTGCCGCAGCTGTAGATCAACCTTCTGTTTGAGCTGCAACATCTTTTATAAGACAGTCTTCTAATACTATACCCCCTCCTGCATTCAGTAAGCGTCATCACTCACCGCATCCCTGGCCTGCTGCAGCTGCAGGTCGGCCTGCTGCTTCTTGCGCAGGTAGGCGCGGTTCTCCACCTCGTGCGTGAGCTGCAGCCACTGCTGCAGGCCGGCCGGCGGCGCCCAGCACCTGTCCTCCAGCTCACCCTCGGCCCGTCGGAGTTCCCCTCTTAGCATCTGAAATTTATTAATAATATTACTAAGTCTTATCGAAATTAATAAATAAATAGTGAGGGATTGCAATTTTCAAAGTATATTAATACCTTACAACGGAGTAAACTTGACCAAAATATGGGCATTGTATTGATTACTTTATGTCAGTTTAAATCATTTGAAACACATAACGTATAATAAACATAAGAATGGCACCTTATATCATTTGTTAGTGGCAGACAAAACAAAAAACGAAGTGAGCAGCCATCGAACAGCTGTGATGGCAATAAAATGATTACCAGCGTAATATGCCTGTAGGCCTGTATTTCCACCCCATTCTGTTTTAATCCTTTTCCAATTTCCCATCATTAATCCTCTCCCTATCCCTTCTCCTTCCTTTAAGCCGCCAAGGCATCTGCGACACTTTGATTTTGTAGATGTTCATGGGCTGCGATCATTCACTTAACATCTGGTGAACCGCATGCTCCGCTTGCCAGGTGCTACATAAAAAAATGGGTTCTTTAATTGTTTGCTCAGTGAAAAACTTCAATTCCAGTGATAGAAAATGAGTTTTAATTGCACTTCATGACGAAGTCAAGGTGAACAATGAACATTAACATATCTCGAGGAGTTCATAGAAGTCACCGTATACATAAGAATACAAATATTTGATTTAACCTGTATTACCGTCTATAAATATAAAACCACAGATATGATAAATATTTCTCCCAGAAAAACATTTAACAAGCACAGGAATAGTAAGGAAAACTCACTTCAATTTCAGCTTTAAGTTGTGATACTTCAAGGTCCGACGAAGTGGAGTTTAAAAGGGGCGTATCTCCCGCTTCTCTTAGTTTCTTTTCTAAATTCTTCTTCTCCGTTGTTACACTTTCCTGTAAGAAGAATAATATTGAATTATTTTAAAGGCAAAAAAAAGGCTGATAAATGCGAGATTAATATTATTAACTTCAGTATAGGTAGTTTGTGGTTCCTCAACTAAAATACAATCGCAGATCCTCGAGTTTCAAACAATCTCTTTGCAAAAATTCCTCCAAATCGGTCCGGTAATTTCGGAGCCTATTCAATTCAAACAAACAATCAAAAATCAAATCATTCCTCTTTGTTCTTTATAGAGTATAGATGTATACTCTTCCTTGGGATGCAAATACAAAGTACCTGTTCCAAGCGCGCCTTCTCCAGCTCCTTCTGCATGTCGTCGAGCGCCATCTCCGCCTTGCGCAGCTGCTCCATGTCCCTCAGCATGCGCTGCACCTGGTCGCGACTGGCGCGGCCCGCCCGCAGCGCCGCCCAGCCGCCCACCACCGCGCCCAGCAGCAGCGACGCGAGCAGCCAGTCCTTCCATCGACTGCCTTCTGAAAGTCACGGGACTTTTACACAATTGTGCCGCTTTTGATGGGAAAGTATTGAACGACTATAAAGGTACGTTCAAGCGATGGGGATCAGCCCCATTATACGCAACGCATTTCGGCAATGCCGATAGCAATTGCCGTTTGTATTTTTTTTAAGCACACGAGCAGGCGAGACACCTGATGTAAAGTGATCAACGCCGCCCATAAACGCCCACAAGTTACGAGAACTCGTGGGTGCGATGCCGGCCTTTAAGAAAGGAGTATTATTTATTTGTATAGCATTCTATACAAATAATGAAGTTCGACGCGTCCGATGCGTACGATGCTCATAATGCTTGCTTGCATGCTAAGCTTTAGACTACGACAGAAATTCCGACATAAATGTCAGACATTCCTGATCCGGCTCTAATTATCTTGTCAACATAAATTATGCAATTAGATATACTCGTGTACATACAGAAAAACTCGATCATTATCTACACAAAAAAATGCATAAACATTGATTAGCATCGTTTTTTGTAAATTCATAGAATAAAAAATAAATAAAGAAACATTCCTGGATACTTAACACAACACCGTCTAATTTAGATGTAAGATTAACTAGGCTGTAGGATTTTAACACTGAGGCAATAGTGAATTTATACTAAATACTAAAGTATAGCCCTGAAAAAATGCATTGAACGTTTTTCTTCGAACGTTCAATTCTCATCTTACAGGCTGAATCAAATACATAATATAATTGTTCGTGCAGCCAATAAATGAATCACATGCCTTAGATTAGTTTTAATTAGTCACGTATCATATTTTATTCTCACGACAATTGCTACAAAGGACGCGAGATTAGCTCAGCTCTTTTTTGATTATTTTAAAGTAAAGTGTATGGAGAACATGATTTTTCTTGTAGCTCATACTATCTACTGCACATATAAAGACAAACTAATTAATTAATTAAATAAATATTAAACTTTTTGTGGACTTCAAGTGCCCAATTCATACCGATCTGGATCGGCCCGATGCGTCCAGCGATCTGAGCTGTTTGTTTAAAGATCATTTTGTCAGTCAGTCAGTCAGTCGCTTTTGAATCGTATATATAGATATAATTTTTATCTTCATTTTGACACTTAAGTAAAAGCTAAAATTCAGCTATGGAGAAACAGGCTCTCCATTGTAGGCCAGAGTGTCTGTGAAAATTTATAAGTGGTAATTCTGTAACCACCTTAGGTACTTAATCTATTGTACAATTTAATACCACGACCTATTTTAAAACTCTAGTCAACTTGTAATTATAGATTGTATGATATCTATAATAAAATATCTAAAACAATGTGATTGTCTGTGATAATAGAAAATAATATTTGGTCAGTAAATATTAAAAAGCTCTCTTTACATACTCAACTAAAACGTAATTTATATATCAGATGTAAGGTTTTTATCATCAAGCAAAGTTCTCCAATGTATTTCGCTTACTACTAATACCATGCCTGTATTATGCAAGATTATTATTGAAACCTTGACCGTGACTCCGTCACCGCAAAATATTTAACAACTACATGTTAATAACGGATCAACTCCACATTACTTTCGCGGCCCGCCCTCGCCTTTTAAGTTTTACCAAGAAATACATCATAGTCCTATGTGCATGTCACACCCACATTCAAATGATATTTACGATTAAATAAAATACTTTTTAATGGATTTTAAACGCGGTTTATTATAAATTATTACTCACCCGACGTTTCGAGCACTTAGAGCGAGGGTGGTCAGTGGTCACGGATGACAAATACAAGAAAATACGATATTTATAATATTACGATAGTGGTTAAGAAAGGGACTGTTTAGGCACTAAAATCGCGAAGCTCAGATAGTCATTTATAAATTTATTTTGAAAGGGTATTATGTAAAGTAACACCTAGGTGTTACTTTACATACTTTACGGGCCTAGGCCCGTAATAACAATTGTAGTTTAAACTGTGATATTTAGATTAAACTCCCATTCGTAGTCTACGGATAACAGTTTAATCTAAACATAACATTTTAAACTGCAATTGATATTACGGGCCATAGTCGTCAATTCAAAATACTTTTCTTTAAGATTTGCTATACTATAGGTAACTTTGGGAATTAAAAATAGATATAAGGCTATACTTCCTTGTATTTGACTTAACCCAAGAAGGTATACACTGAGGTATTTATAATGAATTAATTATTATTTTTGTATACTACAAGCAAATTGTCCCGGCTTTGCATCGGTCTAGCCAATTTTTGTGCGTTGAAGTTCAAATTTCAAATAATCCTTTTACAAATTATGTTAAGTTAAATAAATCTATTTATAAATTTACCTGTTTCTAGTATAAGAAGTTTAGATTGTGTCATGAGGTACGATCAGTCAAAACATTTATGAGTTGTGTCTATTGTTATTGAATACCAGATTTAAAAATAATAATTTGCCATTATATTTAATCGGTTTGACGACCCTGACGACGTTTTTATGACCACCATAGCAGACTCCATTTGTATTGAGTATAAAATATTACATAACACATTTTTTGTCCCAGGCACAATTTATACATTATAGAAACCTAATTTATGAAATACCTTCGCTAACATTAATTAACTAAGTAATTAAACGATTGACCGACAAACAGTCACGACCAACGATAGAACTGCAATTAATAATAATCATTATAAAATAATTTTAGATATCGATAACTCTACATACAACGTTATACTAGGTGACCTTGATATGCCGACTGTGCAATTTTATGAATTTTCCTCAAGACATCAATCAAATAACCTTAGAATTTTATGATACTAGACACACATCTAAACTTCTAAACAATACAAATATGTCCTGCATAAATAAATATTCCTGAACATTTAACACAACGCCACCTAGTCCCAGACTAAGCAAAGCTTGTACTATGAAACTAGATAACTGACATACTTATATATACTTTTTTTGTTAATACATACTATAGACACATTAACACACAGACAGTAGAAAATTACAATGATCATGATATCATAATTTTCTACTTTTGGTGTCCGAATCTTGGCTGAATATAGCTGGAGTTATTGTATATTACCGCCATTAACAAACCAATATTCATTTCATCGAACCCACAACCTCCGGTGCAGTAGACCATTGTACCCACTGCGCCAATCGGATCGTCAAGTATATATAGTACACATAGTTTACCTTCAAAATAAAGCTGCGTATGCACCAGGTGATTTGCGAGCAACAGCGTCAAACGGCACAAAGTATCAACCATACCATTCTCTCCGACACTCTCATTCACGAGTATGGTTTTGTACTCATAAATGCTCTCCGACACTCACATTCACGACGTGTATAGTTTCATACTCATGATGTTCCGCGCACAAGGTCGAACTTTACAATGAACTGCACAGACTTCAAAACGCGACGAACAGTGCGCTATGTAATGCTAGAGGCGCCATGGTTTAGCGTTACGCGGATTTATTTAATTCACTACGAAATAACATTTAATATAATTTATTTTCTTTTGACATGTTCTCTTTTGTGTTTGTGTTGCGCCTTCGCGTATTTTTTTCTCAAATATCCTTTCCTACCAGGTTGCCTGAAAGAGATTGCTTTTTAGCAATAAGGCCGGCCTTTTGTACGATAAATTTAACCTGTTTTTCTTTCTGTTTATGTATATAGTGTTTCTATATATATTATTTTGTAAAAATCGTACAATAAAGAGTTATAAATAAATAAATAATTTACACTCCACCAGCATCATTTATACATGATGAGTATATCATCATTTATACTCCACGAGCACAGTGGTCTTATGGGAGACAGCGCTATTTTTCTATCAAGCTCAATTAGGGTAATAAATAATACTAAATCTGTACTATATTACCTTCGCAATAAACGCACGCGTGCCCCAGCCTGTTCACAAGCAACACAGTCAAACGGCACAATGTATCAACCATACCATGCTCTCCGACACTCACATTCGCGGTGACTATGGTATCGTACTCATGGTAAGCCGCGCTCGATATCAAGCGATGGAACAAACTGAGACTGCATAGAATAGTTCAAAACGCGAGGCGCGGTGAGCTGTGGGTAGAGGCGCCATGCTTTTGTACATCGCGGATTTTTTAAATTGAGTATAAAAACATTTACATACAATGGTAATATGGCCCACCAAGTTATTTTGAAAATTTACATTATAATACTTATGTGTCATATCGTTAACTATGAAGGAAGTGTCCTTGCATCAGTTGGTTCACGAGCATGCACCATACTCCCCTTCTCCTACACTTTTATAACCTTTTTAACTATTCCTTATAATACATTTAATTGAGTTTATTAACATTTTTAAAATATCTCGATTTGCTAGATATATGATACTAAATATTTCAAACGTGTGGTGAACCGACTACGAATATGACATAACATCACTTAACGACTTAGCGAGTGGCGATGAGTTTTTGTTAGCATATATACTACGTAACAAACGAATCACTAATCTGTTTTATGTATGTTTCATCTATTACACATAACGTATGTTATATTGTAGTTTTCATGAATTGTATTATATTTTCGACTGAGAGATATCGCTTTAAACTATAAAATTGTCAATATACAAGATATTTCATTATCAAAATAAACAGATTTAAATTTAAGAAATATTTCCAAAGTGTTTTGTGGTGACAATAAATTCTATATTTTTCCGTTTAAATGAATCTTCCAATAAAATCAAATTGATGGAAAACCTACTGTTAGATTTAATAGCGCTTTACCATTGGCGAGTGATAATAGCATATTGTAGCATTGTCTGCGGACAGGCAATTATGAATAAAAACGAAATGTTACAGCCATTGTTTATGATTGATATACTTCTAAAGTTCTTACAATTACATTTATTAAACATTTTCCACTTAGTAAAATCAATAATAATCGAGAAACTAGAAATTATATTATTACGTCAACCCATGGGCTGGCCAATGATAAGTGGCAGATTATACTTGATACTTCATCTAGCCCGAATACAGTTATTACTATAGAACTATTTCACTTACAAGTATTCAAAAATATAGTAAAACTCTTCTTTACTAGGGAATTTATCTAGCCTACTGTAAGAGAAACACACGAATATTATTTTAAGGACAGAGAATTAAAAAAAACCTCAAGTTTCAATAAAAATATCAACAGCTACAAACATTATAAAAATGATTAATAACATTTCCTTACACACAGCAATTCATAAGTTAGTCGCTTTTGGTTAGTTTACAAAATTTGTGACGTAATCAAACTTATTTGGGCTTTTCCGTGGAAACCACGAAACCCGGCCTTTGTGTTTATTCTATAAAAAAATAGCCATTAGCGCTACGAGACACGGCATGGTAACGTAAACTAAATGCGGTACGATTAACAATAATAACGCAATTTGATGTACGATCGTACGGTACACTGATCAGTGTAAATACATCGTTATATACATCTTTTTGCTTCTATTGTATATACCTATCCAAAAATTTGCAGTAAATAATAATTCAACTGAAAATGTTATTGTTAAGACTTCAAGAACCTATCATTCGTTTTTATGAAACAACGTATTTCTTTCAGATGAAACTGGGGGGTGTTATCCATATTGTATAATATCTCCCGCTTCCTTGGGATTTCTAGGATAAAAACTATCCTATATTCTTTTTCGGGTTTCAAACAATCTCCGTACAGAATTTCATCCGAATCGGTTTAGTGGTATGTGAAGAAGAGAAAGATGTAAAGACAGAGTCACTTTCGCATTTATTAAGAAAGTAAGGATAGATATTTCTTTTCTCGTCTGTGAGGCGCTCATTATTTAATAGTAACGTAGTTCGTTTTGTGATCCAATAGTAACGATTAAAAATTATTATCTCTTCACAAGTATGTCAAAGTAATAAACACTTCAAAGCGAGAGGCTGCCGATATACCTCATTATGGTGAAATGTTATAGAGAATTCTGCATACAATTTTTTTTTCTCTCAATACTATAATTTGGATTTTTGAAGAAATGGGCGTCTAGAGTTCACACTCACAGTACTAGATCTCTATCTACGTAACACATTATTATACTCTTTATAATAATGTGACACGCCGATTTTCTACGGCGAGGTTGTAACTTCCTATAGCGTGTAAATTCGCCGCTAGAGGCGCTAGTGTAGCGTGAGGTCTCCGAGAAGTCTCTTGCCACTGTTTATGGGCGGACAGCACGGTTTTATTTGTTTTTAGACTACTTCTGATGTATTTCGAAATATTTAATTCAAAACATTATTATGATTACAATAATGTTTTTATTAGATATTGCGTAATATTTCGGCTAACGCTGCTAACTGCTGCTTTGAGACAGTTTTATCTTTCGGACTGAACAAAATGGGATTGCTTAATATTGTGGCATGCTCGATACATTATTATTTAATTTTAAACTGAATTAACTAAGTTGTTATAACACTATAAATTAATATCAAACTTTAAAAGGAATATCAGCTCAAATCAGGACTTTTTGTGTTCAGGACAAATGCACAAAAACGTCATTTGCTCGGCTTCCACTCCCAAAATTTTAAGTTATTTGCTAAGCTATAGATCTTGTACTCTATATAGAACTGTCCCTACCTTTAGGGGGTCCGAAGAGCACGACGTCCATGGCCTTGAGGGCCAGCTTCTGTTTGTGGATCGGGTCCTTGATGCCTAACACGTTGCTCAGGTATTGCATGTTGTTGACCGCCAATCTGGGTACAAAAGCGAGTTATTTATTAAAAACTAGTAGCATAATGTTATACAGTCTATGTTCAGGGATAATGTTGGAATCCAATGGTAAAAGAATATCCTTGTGTGGCGACGGGTTATATACATGTGTCGCCACCCCATTTCTACCCCTGGGTAAGAGCCGCCAGAGGGTAATCACTAATCAGTTACCAAAATATGTAACATTTTAAAGAATAAATTAAATCTAATCCTGCTTCACAACATCTTTAGTAATAAAAGAGTACTTAAGGTTGACATTACCTCGGCAGCGTTGCACCAGTGACGCGATGTTGCAAAAAGAGCGCCTTGTACTGCGGCAGGTCCACCGATTCCGACAGCCATTCTACCGTTTGCTCAACCGTCCAATTATGCACCTGTTAAAGAGAAAAACAAATAGTTCCGTTATTAGAGACTAAGAAGAGATTTCTTGTGAAAAACGGAGCGGAAGAAAATCCAACGAAATGTAGTTTATTTTAATCCATTTTAATTCACAATTATTAGTGTAATAGTATAATCCGATCTTGCATCAGTTATTAAGTCTTCAGATCATAGCCACGCTGAGCAAAGTTGTTTCACGTCGTGAAAGGCCCGTTGGATGGGCTTATAGGATAGCTCCTCTAATCAACGTGATTTTGCGCCGTTCCCAATAATGGTTCCTATTTTATCTTACTATTAATTATTATATTATAAATTGCGCAAGTAACTCTGACTGTCCGTCTTTTTGTCTGTCTCTTTTTTACACATAAACCACTGAACCAATTTGGATGAAATTTTTAGCAGAGATTGTTTGAAACCCAAGAAAGGACACAGGATAATCTCATTTTATCCCGAAAATCTTACGAGAACGGGAGATGCACGCGGGTAGAACAGTTGGGCACAGCTGGTAATATTATATAATTCTCACCTCAGATCTTAGCCACGCCTCCCACAGTTCTTTCACGGATATGTGCATATCGTCATTGTGGTGGAAGGCCCTCTGCCGTTTCTCGTAGCCGCTGTCGTACTGCAACTCTTCGCGGAGGAACTGTAAACAATTTGGAGGACTCTTAGCATTTTCAAATATAGCATTAATATGTGGATAATATTGTTTGTTATGCAATTGCAAAACTGATATTTACATTCATCGTATAATTTATATTGTGTAACCGATTGTATTCCTAATAAAGAAAAATAAAAATGAAACAAAATTTTCTTCTTAAAATATACGTGTTAGAATGGTGATCGGAACTATTGTGTTTTAATATAGCAGAAATCGATGTTGAACTAAATATGAAAGTTTGTTTATATATAAAGAAATATATACTTATTCAGAGACATTGAACACTACACCATCTGGTCCCTAAGTCTAAGCAAAGCTACGTGGGGAACGAACCCATACCCTTCCGCTCAATAAACCGTTGCCATATCGACTGCGCCATTCGGTTCGTCATTATCGTCATAATATATTAAAAGTAATTGAATACAATTGTTATAATCATTAATCTTCTTTAACAATCAGTTTAAGCATTAATAATACTGTTAGAAATGTCCAGAAGTTTTATTACATCCCAAATTGATGATTGTAGCGACTCACAAGGGAATACAATTCTTTGTAAGAATGAAATAAAAACAACCACACCACATAAACAGATAAAACGCTTTTTAGTTTCATTTATTCCCATCACTTTTAGTATTCCTATAAATCACTCCCACTATTTTCTTCGCGTTAATGCGCGATTCACACAGAAAGCGCGCGCCGGTCCTGATGGGAGTGCGCCAGACCCGCACACAGTGTGAAGTCTTTCTTATAAATACAAAGAAATAGACGCGACTATACTCTAATACTCTTGTCGCGACCCGCGCCTGCTTACTATGCGAATAGCGCTTTAAAAGCTAATAACATGCATATTTTTACGCATAAATCAAAAAAGTTCCACATAAACGTTTACCGTTTCCCGAAATCGTAAAGACAGTGAACACATTTGCACTATTTCCTCGGAATTTCAACAAACACAAGTATGTTTGTTTTGCAAAACCGATGCTTTCTTTGAAATCGTGCCATTTTATTAACGAACAATGCGGCTTTCCAGTAATTTTTAAACCAGTAGGTCATCTTAATGTTGGATATAAAACGGGATTATTTTTAACGAGATAGTTATGTGACGAAATAGTCCGTTCAAGAATAGCAGTATTATATGTTCCCTATCATTAAGTTTCAGAAAGTTTACAGTTTTTAAAATTAGAGTTCAATAATATTTTTCTTTCTTTCTTTCTTATGTTATTGGCAATTTACATTTAAAATTTACGTATTTTTATTTATTCAATCAAAAAGTAAATACTAAATATACACAGAAGCTACAGTTTTCTATATGTCCTAAAAATAATAAAATACTTCTACATAGTGTTGTTTGCTCGCTATCCCTCCCGTGCGATATATGCCCTGTAATAACTTACATCATCACTCTCGCTAAGGTCGACGTTGCCGTTCGCGTCGTCGTCCAGCTGCCGGTGGAGCTGCGTGATCGCCTCAAGCCCGGCGTGGTCTTGCAGGCAGGAGGGCTCGTTGTTGCACGCCTCCAGTAATACTGAAAATGTGGACAGAATACGTTATTATGGGCTATCGAAACACTGTGGATATTTTTTTAATATAATTCCTTACTCTTAAATCTATACTTAATATTATAACGCCGAATAGTTTGTTTTAAGGAACTAGTAGACTGATTAGATTTTTTTTTTGTATAAGATAGCATTATATAAAGTTGCTGATACGCGCGGTTTCGCTCCCGCAGCATAATGTTATATAGCCTATGTTACTCGTGGATAATGTAGCTTGCGAATGGTGAAAGAATTCTTAAAATCGGTCTAGTAGTTTTTGAGCATTCATTACAATCAAACAAACAAGCAAAGTTTTCCTCTTTATAATATAAGTGTAAATAAGGCTAAGAGAGGAACGCCGCGTGGAATAGCTAGTTATAAACATTTGTTATTTATTTAAACCAAAAAGTTTTTTGTCGTATTGTAATTACATAGTATATGTTTCACAACAGAATTGTGCAGTGTCATTGCTCTTTGTGTTATAAAACAGCAATAAACACGTAGAACATTATAAACGTGGCTTATCTTTGAATTACAATTAGAATTTGAAATTTCGTTAACGGTTCAATAATAACGGAGTCATATCTAGGAATATTTTTAAAAAATAAAACTAAAACAGCTCAAAATTTTTGTTTCTGTTTGCTTCTTTTAATACAACATTATTTAAATAAATGTTTTTCCTTTAAAAACCATATCTAAAACGTTTCACGATAACACCACTTCAATATTTAACGCCATATTCCTTTGTTCACGCCGACAACATGAATTCACAACAATCACGGTCAGGCACTCCACTTCCGATAAAGTTTATCTGAGCGATAACAGAACGCATTAAGGCTTCGTTTGTTTAAATGGCCTTAACCTAACCTAGTTACCAGCTATAATTAACATAGTTCCAGTTTTAATAGCTTTTTCTAGAAAAAATATTTGGGCACGATAAAAAATAAATATTCAATGACATTTAATACTAGGCCATCTAACCTAAGCTTATATCTATGGAAAACCTAACCTAACCTATCCATGGAATGGAAGCTATATATCGGATAAACATGCCTTTTGAAACATTTTTTTTTGTAGAAACACACTAGAGATAAATTAACATCCATACAACAGAAAATTACAATGTTCATCACATCATAATTTTCTACTCGTGGGGATCAAACCCATGCCCTCCGGCGCAATAGATCATTGCCATACCGACTGCGCCAATCGGGTCGTCAATTTACATAGATGTACATAAGAATATTTGGTTAAAGTTCTCTTTCCTATACGATACTAGGCATATCTATACTAATATTATAAAGCTGAAGAGTTTGTTTGTTTGTTTGTTTGAACGCGCTAATCTCAGAAACTACTGGTTCGAATTGAAAAATTCTTTTTGTGTTGATTAGACCATTTATCGAGGAAGGCTTTAGGCTATATAACATCACGCTGCAACTATTAGGAGCGAAGAAATAATGGTAAATGTGAAAAGAACGGGGAAAATGATAACATTATGCTACGGGAGCGAAGCCGCGCGGATCAGCTAGTCCATTATAAATTTAAATATTAGGCTTAAATTAACAAGGTTCAATTCCTACAAGTACCTACACTTATATTGATCTATTTATTACATGCTTGTACTTACTGACGCCAAAACACACAATTAATAAACAATTGTATAAAAAAAATAATTATTTTTCTTTTGAGTGTTACAGAAATATCGTACATAAATGGTGGTGAATTACATATTAGAAATTGCATTTTACTTCAGCAAGTGGCCGAGTGGTAGTTAAGAAAACATTATGCACATACCCCCAATTACAATTATATAAATGTAAGTACCTAAACATATCATGGGTCTCAGTAATTGTGTAACTAAAAACATTTCTCTTTCTTTATATGTGTCATACTAAATACTGAGACACGGACAGCAAATATAAATATCATGTGATACATCGAATTAAAACAACAGTGTACGTATTGTTGTAACGAATTGCAGGGCTCAGACGGCTGATAAGCGTTATCGGTCAAATGTATCATGTTTACGCTATTATCTGCTGTGTAAATACAGTTAAATCAAAATAAACGCATTTTTGTTATTATAGTAAATAAAAAATGTAGTATTAGAAGTATTTTATTGCCCTTAAACGAAAAATATAAAAAAATACTGAATCGATCGATGCCGATTTTGACGAAACTGCATCTTTGGATTTTTAAATATTTATTCATCGAGCCAGGAATTGGTTTTGCAAAAAATGAACATTCTGTAGAGTGTATTATTTCACTGATAGGCCGACTGGACCGTATTGAACTTTATAACTTCAGCCTGTATACATACTCGCTTGCTTGCTCGAAGTCTCAACTCCCATTAACTTTTGTGGCTTGCAAAATACTTATACGAAACATAGACGATTTTTACCGTACCTAAAAGGTATGTTTGGAACATAACGCGTAACAAAAATTCTTATCAAAGCGTAGACCAAACTATAAAAATATAATTTTAATAGTCGTGCGAGGGTTATCGTGTCGAGATGTCAACAGGAAGGAAGCGAACTCAAAAGGAATCTATAAATAACTAATCCAGCACGTAATATTTATAATGTGTTTATTTTTGGAATCGGAGACATATCTAGTATTGTTTTATGTGTTGTTTTGTTTCGAGAGGCGAGAACGAGAGAAGTTTTCATGTGGCTATGTAGTTTAAATCATAACATAAACTTTGAATAGAGCGCCCTCAACGCACCCCCCAATATTACATTTTCATACATGATACGGCTACATTTCAGGGTACAAAATTTTCCCCGTAGGAATTTCTGACACGCTTGCGTAACTACAAAAATCTCCTCTTGGGCTCTCTAACTATCTTGTCTCAAACAACAGAAATAATGATGCGTTTCAGGTTGTAATATTATTTATACAAAACTCTAATTAATTAATATTTATATTTGTTTTGACTCCACCTTCTACAGAATAACGAATATTCGAGCACTCTATTTCATTTACGTCAAAAACTCGTATCGTGTATTTCAGCGGGAATATGAATAAAAGTAATTTACGTCTCGTTTACGTTTACTCAACGCAAGTGGAGAATAAATCACATTTCAGCATCGATTAGTTATTATCGGTAATAGCATACCTACGTAGTTACGTGCTATTTTCTCTAGGACACGTCACATGTGGTTGCAGACACTTTAAACGCAAAGACGAAGATCGCACTGTGTGTTCAATTTGGAGGTCTCAGGTTCCCCCGAATTCCTGAATTTGGCCACCGTGAGGTTATTATAGTATATTGTATAATGTCAATTAATTAAATATTTGACAATTTGCATGCCATTACCCATGGCGAGACATGTGATAATCTGTAGTAATGTTAACATCCACTTCATACAGTGTTGTTGTTGTTTCTGGCAAAATAAGATTTATTTATCTTAGTAGAAGTCTGGCATAACCTGCCCATTTACCCCGAGGCAGTATCCATGCAGAATGCAGTATCAAGAAAATCATAAACATTTTATTCATCGGGCTCATCATTGGATATATCGGTCTTGGTTTTAGTTTAGCTGTTTCACTTACACCATACTATTTGGTGTCTACAATAACAGTGTCTACAACTATATTAGAAGATATTAAAAGATCCGAATACTATGAGTTTATACACAGGGTGTCCCGTAATGCGTGAAGCATCTTTTAGGAGATGATAACTAAGCCAATAATCTATCTAAAAACCCAATATATAATGACATAATTTAAGTTTAAAGACAGACAATTTTAGGATTTACTTGTAGTCGAAAGACTTGGGATTTCGACAAATTTACAAAAATATAGCATGTGTAAATTATAAATAACATCGCACATTTTGTTAATAATTAGTATTATAATAATAACAATGTTGTGACTCAATGGCGACTAGTGGGAAGGAATGGGAATTCATTCATTATTAGTGTTTTGGCACTCGCGTCGAGACTCAAGTAAATCTTTATAATGGAAATGTATTATTTTAAACGTTGTTTTGGTTTCAATTTCAACTCAACGGGGTAACTATTGTTTTTTTTTATGAAAAGGTGTACACTATACAGACCGTTTTTTATCAAAAACAGCGGGTTCGATTCCTGGTTTGGTAAATTAATTTTTCAAAAATCTAAAAAATACAATTATATTTTCGTGAAAATCGGCCTCGATTTCTAATCGGGCTCCTTTCAGGTCTTTTTGATATTCCCCATAGGATTAGGATATGGTCCACTACAAAAATTCATTCTATATATAATAGTTACAAAACATACATTATGGTAAGTTGTTTTAGATATAAATAAAATATTGGGAACGATCTTTCATCATTCTATTACCTACGATAGTTTAATACGTAAATAGCTTTCATATGAAACCCTTTAAACATGTATTAGTTATGTAAACCGTGTTTAATTCTCGAATGTTGCCTTAGATATCACCTTAAACAAACGTGATAATGATATAAACAACAATTGACTATAGCTTTAATGTAATTCTGAGAAATTAATCTTAGTGTTAATTTTCAACAAACTGATTAGCAATTCTCTCGTATTGCACACAAAATAACAAATACCTACAACGCGTCAATATTTATTCCGCACCTTCTACAGGTATAAAATGTAAGTATATAGTCGTATTCAAGATAGTAATTCAAATGAATCCGACAAACTAGACCGTTTAAAATCGACGCAACAACAACTGGAAGATTGAAGGAGGTTGCAATGCGTTTTAAAGCGCCATTTCTAGCTAAAGAGTTCGTTGTTTGAACGCGCTTATATCAAGAACTACTGGTCCAATTTGAAAAAAAAAAAATGTGTTAGATAGACCATTAAACAACGAAGGCTATTACGCTATGTAACAGGGGTCCCCAATCTTTTTCAATCCGCGATGCACTTACGAGTTTAGTTATATGTTTAGACGCCCTAGTGTCAGCGTGTGGCGAGTTCAAGTTTTAAAGAGGATTAAGAGGACGGATAATCGGGACGCACCTATGGGGGCCTCACCCCAGTGAAATCTTTGCAACGCACAGTTTGGGAACCTCTGCTATATAACATTGTGCTACAGGAGTAAAACCGCGCGGTTACAACAGTTAGTAACAAATATAACACGACAATATTTGTGTCGCAGCTACATAAGACGCAGCCATATATAGCCATATTCACGATTGTAATTCAAATCAATCACACAACCTTAACCGTATAAGAACTTCGTACAATCCGCACAAAAACTGCAAGATTACTTGGTGCAATGCATTTTTGAAGCGAAATAACATGCGTTTAAGTAATTTGCATGGCTAATTTATGGCCTATTAGTCTTAGCTCTGTACACATTTGTACAAGACCTTTGTATTCAACATCAATGGGTGAATTTTCTAAAACGATGACGATACAAATGGGAATTTATTTCTGCTTAAAATGTAGATTATTGAAAAAATATCCATCGTCTGAAAAACTCTGCTACAAAAATATTTCAAACTAGCTGTGCGCGGCTTCGCTCCCGTAGCATAATGTATACACCTATAATAAAGCTTATGTTTATCAGAGATAATGTAGTGTTCCCATGGTAAAAGAATTTATTTATTCGGTCCAATACTTTCGTAGCCTATTAAATCCAAAGAAACAAACGAAAAATCAAATCTTTCCTCTTCATAATATTCCTGAAGATAATTCTATCACATTTCTGTGTAACACATTTACCCACTACAAGTGTGTTACGGAGTTCTATTTAAAACATTAATATTATTCACGTTTGCGTTTCCAATCAGACAAGCGTACCTACACGTGTTCGCCGATCTCATTGTTACATGAAACAATTCCGCTTGTAAATGCCTAGATGATAATTGTTCCCATGTTGAGGCTGTCCGATCTTATATTAAATACTGGTAGTCACCCAGTGTTCGAAATTCGACCATAATAAATTTAAATTTAATTTATGTCTATGTCTGTACTCTATGTCTATGGAGAAAATAAAAACAAAAGAACCAATTTGACCACAGAGTATGTATGCGTGTACAAATACTTGTGTATGTATACGTGTGTGTGTGTAATGTTTTATTTGTTGATTTCATATACTATATAGGCATTATTATTGAAAAAATTAGCGTTCTGCACTTCTCCTTTACAAGAAACTATAAAGTGTTCCAAATTTTATGCTCGTAAAAAGGGGTTCAAGGTTTTTGCACCACGTATTAATATATAAATTTACGTTTTACAAGTTGTAGCTTATTTTGTTAATATACGCTTATATAGGGTTATTGTAACTTGACGTATTGATTCCTTACAAGAAGTGATAGAGTGCCTTAAATGCTATAAAATAAGCATCATTTATGTTCCGCGAAAACGTATTGTTTGCACACAAACGCTTTTCACCTTAGATTTATGTTGAAAAGGATAGTGAGTATTTATAAAGTAAGGTGCAAAAAAAATGTTATTGCTTGATTTTAACCTCCAAATTATTTATATTGTTAAACCGGCACGGTTTGAGTTTAGTCCAGGTTTAAGTAATTCAGTACCCTGTTTTGTAATAAGATCGACCAAGATTAGTAAATACTCTTTACTTACAAATAATAAATCCAATTACGTTGGTGAAGAATACCACACGTTTGTAGCGTCTTAAGTTCATATTATAAACACAAAAAGGTGAATATTATCCAATACCGTATTCAGTCCATTGCACTGTATGGGTAAAACATGACTGATTTAAACAAGGAAAAGTACCAATAAATCCAATAAATTCATGGACAATACTCATAACACATCAAACACAATATTTATCATTCGATTACCTAATTTACAATAATTGTTTAATCATATATTAGTCCATAATTATATCGATGAATTTCCTTGTTCTGACACAACAAAATATGCACTTTAACAAACAAATAAAGTGAGTTTTATCGCCCTATCATTAGATGAAACATTACACTTAAAAAGTTATCGTGCACGTTTTTTGAAATAATATGGACTGTCGACTGTTCTAGGATCAAGGATCCTCTAACTAGCCCAAGGCCTAAAAAATTACACTGAAAAACCTTAGGGGTTATTGTAAGTCTTTTAATGATAAGCACAAAATATTACGTATGACGCTGACGTATCAATGCTTGCGTCAAGCCGCGGCGGATTTTTGCCACTGTTCTGCGCTTGCGATGGTGTTAATTAACGAATGTGGGGCCAATCAATTAATGAACGGGCATTTTTTGTGATCGCTCCTTTTGTTCATGAACAACGGAACAATAAAATAATTAGGACTAAATATTTGTCCTAATTATTTTATATATTACCTACACTAATATTATAAAGTGGAAAAATTTGATATTTTGTTTGTTTTAATGGAAAAGACTCGACAAGAAGAAAAATTATTTTACAATTGGTATCCTACCTTATAAAAAAAAGGCTATATAGAACGAAGCCGCGGAAACAGCTATTTTCACATACTTAGCATCATATATATATTTAACCGGACCGTATGAAACATCAAGAATCTACTTCTTACAACAATAGTGTATTAACTCAACCCCTATAATATTACAATCAAATACTATAAATTATGTGTTTTTAATATTGTACCATATTATTTATTTATTATACAATTCAAATAACAAACAATTGCTAGTCAATACGTCGGTATTTGCGGCAAGAGTCAAGCTGAGCTACAGATCGCAGCGCCCTCCCCTCATTACTGATTAATTGTATACAAAGGAAAATCAATATTAATGTATTCTTTATAAAAATTAATTCATAACAACTTTGATACATTAGAACAGTAAAGCTGAATAGAAATGTATACGTGAAGAATCCAACGTATCCTCATCACTATGCACTATGTCGCAAGCATAACAATTGAGCGATTAATCAGTGTAGAAAACAAAAGTCCGACATAGCGCCACGCCACGCCGGCCACTTAACTCCGTATTATTGGGATCAATTAATGTTTCGAAGGCAACTTGCGGCCGAACGGTACACACACGGATGTAGAAATTGATAAATAATAATTATTGTATTGTAATTCTTTTTTATGAACAATTGAATGCCGTCTAGGGTAAAATATGACGATCTGTTTTTCTTTCTTTTTAACCGACTTTCAAGAAAAGGAGGAGGTTATCAATTCGACCGTATTTTTTTTTATGTATGTTACCGCATATCTCCGGCGTTTATGGACCGATTTGGAAAATTCTTTTTACATTCAAAAGAATATCATCCATGTGGAAGACATTCCAGGGAACTCCTCGAAAATCAACGGAATAAGCTCTGCGGTTAAGGTTTAATGATCTATATATTAATTGAATTGTGACTAGATGATGTGATTACCTTTCACAGGACACTAAAACGGGATGAATAAAAGTCGGTGCCTTTATCTGTTTTCAATTTAACAAGATTTTGCACCGACTTTGTATAGATTTCAACAAAAATTAAATAAAAGTTATTTTCTACTTTTAAGAGCGAGGAAGTCGGTTCTATTTTTTTGCAAACATTTTTATTATGTAACGTCCCATGTACTCACATTACAAATGAATAAATTGATTATATAGTTATGGTATACTAGTTCTACAGGCAACGTCGCGTTAAATTCGTCGTCTATCGATCAATAAAGGATATTCTATCTCCGGCTATGCTCAGCCTATCTGTGAGTACGAAATTTCTTGAAAACCCGATCAGTATTTGAACACATACAAACTTTTACCTTTGTAGCATTAATTAGGAATGTGCCTGTACAATTGTGACAATACAAAATTGATAACGGTCAATAAATTTATAGACATAAATGTTTCCGATATGTTAAGTTTTTTTTATCTAACAGTGGGCAAGCGGAGATTGCGGTTCACCTGATATAAAGTGACTGACCGCAGCCTATGAACGTCTACAACAGCAAAGTGTCGCAGATGCCTTGTCAGCTTGAAGGGAGGGGAAGGTAGGAACAGGATTAATGATGGGTCGCGGTGGTGGGAAGCGACCTCTCCTTGCCGGCCGTGGTGAAAGCCATGGTCGGTGACGAGAGGTCGTGGACCGCGGTACTCTCCTTCTGCGAGGACGTGATGTCGCAGAAGGAGG
>LQNK01000747.1:78119-96465 GCA_001586405.1 Phoebis sennae
TACTTTGATTTCAATATGCTGTCGACGGATAGCTTTTGTTTTGATTTTGTCAATCTTACGTCATATAATCTGACATAAGAATCTATCCATAATCTTTATTACATAATTGAAAACGGCCGTAAATAGGTGATAGATAGATTGCTATATCTGCGATATACAATAAAATTTTTGAGCTTTATGTTCCTACACAATTTGTTCTTGTGTCTTGCATTCGCGCGAAGTATTATGATTAGTAAGCTGTGTGTGTGAAGATAAAGTTTTATCTTAAATAGAAAATATTTTTATTCATGTTAAACTTTTTACAAAGTACATATGAATAGTAATTATTTAATTTACCACCGGTTCGGAAAATCTATACTATCGAGAAGATACCGGCAAAATACTCGATAGTTACTCTGAAGGTATTACTTTTTCATCATACACAACGAATATGCAACAGTAATTTTTCAGGCGCGCTATATACACTCAACGATGTATATAGCGCGCCTGAAAAATTGGACAGTCAACACTCAAAGGTTCCAAAATTAAAAGTAATTTCGATTATTTCTTCGATAATCTTTCTATCTTCGCTCCGCTTAGCGCATGGTAAGACGTTTGCCTATCAACTATTTCGGTCGACGAATCCAGACGATAATTTCCGAACACGTGATTATTTGAAAAGCGATTTTGTCACGCATCACCGCCGCGTATTTTAGTGGATGCAAATCACTGAGCCGTTTGCGGTAATGAACATTCCATCGAGTAATTAAAAATATTGTTTCCGACGTATCGAGCGCCGGTGTGAGTCTAGTAATAGGCTGTGAATAGTTCCGCGACGTTTTAAATTGTTGTTTCGTTACTGACCTAATGTAGGGCAGTTTTATTCTTACGATAAGAAATAATTTTTTACAAATACACCTAAATAGTACAAATATATATTAATAATTGGTGATTTGACCCCATTAGGCTTTTATGGTGGGTTTTTCTTAAGTCTGATATGTTTACAAATAAGCCACAAACAGTCAATTTGAAATGTGCTCCATCCAGAGAAGTTGTGGTGGGCATATGAATGCAATATTTATAATAATAATATCTTCAAATTTATAAACAATGTAATTCAGAAATAGGAAAATGCTTAATGAACAAATGCTTAATAAATGAATTACAAATGACAACCCGATTGGTGTAGTGGTTCAGCAATGGTCTATTACACCAGAGGGTGTGAGTTTGAAACAGTAAGTCTATCAGTTATCTAGTATCCATAGTACAAGCTTTACTTAGTTTGGGACTAGATCGTGTTGTGTTAAATGTCCAGGAAATGTGTATTACTCTATAAGGATATTCATAAAAATAAACATTTAAATAAATGAACCAAAAGCTTTGCAATGGATTCTGTGAGTCATTATAATAATTGGGATGGTGTATGACATTATCCTCTCCTTGACCTCTCATATTTTCCATCATTAAGAAAAGAATACATATTTTCATTGTTCATCTTGAGTTTAACTATTTTGCTCACAATGATTTGGGTGTTATTGTTCACGAATAATGTCCCTCAGAACATTTTTTCACACTATTATATGGTGTTTTTTATTTCTGTGCAAAATAGATTATTCTTAGAGTTGACTTCTGTCTAATATTTAATGCAAGGAAATTTTCAGGCAAATAAAAGAAACTCACATCCAATATCTCATGTTATCCTAGTAAGTAGTATGTAGGATATTATATTATAAAGTATGTTTGTTTATTAGTTCTTTGATACTCTTAAGCAAAAATTTGTGACGAAACTCAATATATATAGGCAAGGATCCAGATTAACAAATAGGTTACTTATAATTTTAGGCCTATAAAATCGGCTGCTTTTAATTATAAATAAATAAAGAGTAAAATTTCAATACAGGATAGATTATTATTGTTTTGGTGATAGGAACATAATTATGAGTCAACTAATACTTTGTGAATCAATTACTATTCTGTAAGGAACATAAAGATTCTCAAGATCTACAGAGTTTTTAACTTTGGTTTTTTTTAATAATAACACCAACCTATAACTATATTTTACATATAATACACTTATTTTCAACTGGCATAATTCTTGAAAACATTATTTAATTCTGCTTTCAGAATTTTAAGAAAAAAAATTAACCCTAGAAAAGAGCTACTACTACTTATATCTAAAAAATTCAATCATTAAGTATCATTTCATGAAGGTACATAAAAAAGTGTTTTGTTTATTATTTAATAAATATAGGTCTTTTTACTTAACATATTTCACTGTGATTTAAAATGTGAAAATATATTATTGAAATATCTTTATTTTTTATTTTAAAGATTAAGATATATAATTAAGTATATTATCATAAAAATTAAAGTAAAAAATTATGTTTTGCCTGTGGCTAGAGACGAATTGTTCTTATTGGAATACTAAGAACATTCTGGTATTTCATCTAGATTAGGTAAACAGATGTTTTTAAGGTCAATACTTTGGTTTTGCTACCAGACGATAATACAAAGACAATACGGTTTAAATTCTTATGACTAAATTAAACACTAATAAATCTATTACCCGGCGTGAAGGACGCTAACAGGTGTTAATGATTGCAATATGTAATAGAATACTCACTGAGTTCGTTCGACGCTGCAGCCGCGGAGTCACTCATAAAAGAATTACTTCTCATCACAGGGCCCCAATGTGCCCGTCGGCCGGTGTCCTTCGATTCTGTCCGCTCCCCATCATCCGCTTTACACAGATGAAGAGCAAATACGCACCAATATAACACAAAACCGATACGCATCGTGATCTTTCAATGACACTGAACTTAATGCCTATAATGCTCAAAATAAAATGTCACCACTTTTTGAAACATGCACACAATCAACATTCTAACATGCAGTGTTTTTAAATTAGTTTACAAATTTTTCTGGGACCACATTACACGTACAGTTATAAAAAACTACAGCCAGCCTTTATCACAGAAAAAATTATGAGGTCGAATAATTTTGACGTAAACATATTTTATATGGCAATCATTCCTAATGTCAAATTCAAAAAATACAGATAACAAAATGTAGATAATATCATAATACCATAGTGTCTCTGGTAAAATCATTGGGTAAAATGTATTCGATAATATAAAAATGCCCTTATGTATTTGATTCAACATTATTGACATAGAAAAAGGCAACTTATAAGTTACAGGCACACTATAAAAGCCTTACACTTATAGAATGAGTTTTAGAGGACTGTCCCCTTTTAAAAATAATTAATTGTACGAAATTTTATTTAAACTTTGTACAGGCGTGAAAAGGCTGATACAGATGTTAATGTCGTATAAGTTCTTATTTAACACCTTATTGATAATTCTAACATTATCTGTGACCACTGTGTCTGTGACGTCAGTGACATAAAATAATATCAATATGTCAAGTGACCTTGCGAGTTTGTAAACAATACGTACAAAATTATTATTATAAAAATTTAACTCTTTCCTTTAAATTATTTGGTAATTCTTTTTTCCAATTGAGTTTGTGACTAGTGGCAATCCTGTCGTTCAAAATGAACATTGATTTTGAGACGATGGCTGTTTTGGAGGAAGAGTCTCAGAATGTAAGTCACCCATTTTTCTTTGTCGATATTTTTGTTTTGATGCCTATTAATGTCGAATTAGTAAGGATGTAGGTAAGAGTTTAAATCCAGCGTTCTTAGTGTAAAGTTATTGACAGTTCGCATGTTTTCCATATGGTCACATAATTTACTTCCTGGTTTGTAATGTAACATGTTTTTATTGATATTTATTTTCGGAGTTTCTATTGCACAATAGTTTCGTCATACGTAAAGCGATGACCGTTTTAATTAAGGCATTCATGTGTCTTTAATCGATGTGGAATTATCAAACAATTAATAAAAATACAGTAATTGGTAGGACTTGTGTACTTTATATATACTATATTAGATACCTTTTTCTTTGTAAATTATAAAATTAGAAACAGAAAGACAGAAATAAAATAATGACATAAATATTAAATACTACTTTAAAATTTAATTTCATTCTGAAGGTTACATGTGCAATTTATTAAAATGGTACGGTTGCTCCAATTTCTTTATCTCGTTTTCGATAAGAAATTTGATATTAACCATATCTTCAACTACAGTCACAAATATAAATATAGTTTAATGTGTAGGTGTAAACCATAAAAAACTATATGTATATGTTTTAAAAATTGTTTGTAACTGCAAAACTGTTCACACATTCATTAAACATATTTAACAGATATGAAAAATATCAGTCAATAAACTAATTAAGAGATGTTTACTTCTACTTGTGATGAATACATATCACCGGAATATATTTAATCTATGAGTATAATTTTGTCTAAAACAAAAGAAGAATAAGTATTTATATTGTAGATTAAAAAATTATAACCCAGTCAAGTACTGAATGAATTATTCTGAACATAAAGTTTATTTCAATATTTCTTCATAAAATAGCTTAATTTTGCAGCTTACAACAACTTAGAGTATTTTTCAAGCTTTCAAGATTAAAATAAAAAATAAAAATTATTTGCTAAAAACATGGTACAAATGTTATGATCTTCATGTTTTGCTTAGTAGGAAGCATTTAAATGTGTGTTTGTTTAATTATATGTTAGCAATCATATTAAAGAAATTACATTAAATGCCACTTATTGAAATATCATTTAAATCATTCTAATTTTAAAACTTATACACATAAATATAATGGATTATAAAGGGGTCAAATCTTCCTTGATAATATTTCTTCATATTCTTCTTAATTGTTCAATAGAGGGTGTTGATGTAGCGTAACTATAATTTAGTTTGCTATACTAACAAGATAATTCCAGAAGTTGCCACAAGATGGCATTATGTGTACCTTGTAATTGTGAAATGCTTTCCCACTACCAAATCACATTGAATCTTTAGATAGAGTATTTTTTATTTTATTGAAGAGAAAACAAGAAAAGTTAAACATAAATAAAATTTTATAACTTTTTCAACCACTGTAAGAAGTCACTTCTGGTATTGCATGCTCTTACCTTCCTTATGAGTGGTCTATCACTCATAGGATGGATGTAAGCCGCAGCTATATAAAAATTTTTGCCAAAAAATAGAACCGACTTCCTCGCTCTAAAAAGTAGAAAATAACTTTTATTTCATTTTTGTTGAAATCTATACAAAGTCGGTGCAAAATCTTGTTAAATTGAAAATAGATAAAGGCGTTCCCTGGAATATCTTCCACATGGATGATCAGACTTGAACCAAATTTTTATGGGACCACACATGAACTCTACTCTTTCGAATGCAAAAAAAATATCCAAATCGGTCCATAAACGCCGGAGATATGCGGTAACATACATAAAAAAAAAAAAAAAAAAAAAAAAAAAAAAAAAAAAATACGGTCGAATTGATAACCTCCTCCTTTTTTTGTAAGTCGGTTAAAAATATGTAGACAAGTACCATCTTTATCTCCTCTCTTTCTATATTCTTCTAGCTTCTCGCACTCGGAACAATTCTAAAACTTGAAAACAATAAACTTAAATATGGTGGTATCAGAAAAAAAATTGTAAATAAACAGATCTTCTCTGATCGGCTAGATCTATTAGAAAGGCATTTAAAAGATGTGTATAATTATTAACTTACAAAGTACTTTGAATGAAGGAACCAAATTATTAGATTTTATACAATTTATTTTGAATGCTAATAATAAAATTTAATTTTTTTTAGTGTTGTAGTTCATAGTAAAATGTGAATTTTTACTATCTGTCCAAAATTCATTTAAATTTTATTTTCAAGTATGAGCAAAAATTTAATGTATTATTTATATTTATAAAAATTTTAGAGTAAATGACCCAATTTCAGTAAAAACACTTCAAATGTTTATTTTTGATTAAGTTACCTAGTTTTATTACAGACACATAGGTAATTCATATTTTATACATGTCATGTTTATATTTCACATCAAATTCTATTCAAAAATGTTTGTGTTTGTATCATATAGTCAGTATGTTTTTAAAACTACAATGTTTACATAATGTTGTTGTTGACGTTACACCCAAATTGTTAAGATAAATGCCCAAATCCAGTGATATGGCTGATATACTTGTACTTAAAATGTGATAACATACATTTTAAAAACAATGAATCATTTTATTGTGTTTTACAATAACAAATGTCGGCAGATAAGTAATTTGTAGAACAACAAACTTTTTTTATATCTTAACTTGCATTTTATTAATGTACTTAAACATGAATTTCTCATACGGTTTTCGTATAAACATCGTATTAGGAAAGTCGTACAGTTTAATATTTGAATTTTGTAAACTTACATATGCGGTACTAGCTCTATGGCTGTAATAAGAAGTAGTTTGCTTAAATTTTGCAATGTTTCTGCGACATAACGTTAAGTTGTTCGTACTTGTACTATGTACATGCAGTTGTTACCGAGTGCAACCAAACGATAAGGTCAGTCTAATCCAAAGTGGGGAGAGCACAATACATTGCAAAACCACGTACGCAGCGTACTACTCTTGCATTCAGTTTTAGTCTCACCTTACGTTTAATACAACTAAGTTTCACTCATCATCACGGTGACTGTTTCGAAGTTTTTTTTTGAAAAAAGAAGACGTGAATGCGCGCGGTCGTTCGCTCTGCGCAACGCGTCGCTGTCAGTGTGTGTCGAGGCAATCTCTCAGTCGGTCGCGACGCGATTGTGTGTGAAACCGTAAGTTTTATTCATTTATTTCCAACAAGAATCTTCTGAGAGGCACCGTACAAATTTTTATGGTAAACATACTGGTAATCAAGAAAAGGCTTTAGAATGTGTAAATTATGTCAAGTACGATGTATTTAAGTCTAGGCATCGACAGTTACTACGCCGCACAAAATGATAGGTCGACGCGAACGACGCAGTTTGGTTGCCGCCGGTCTTTTGTTGCTAACTGAGTTACAAGGGAATTGCGTATTTGTTAACAACATTTTCGATTGTAACTTTGTTGCATTCTCATTGCTTATTTTATTTACGGTACTTTACATTATAGCGCATTATTATTTCAATTGAATTTAATTTTTTAAGAACTGCGTAAAAATTGTTAGGCGCTTCGAAAACTTTATGCGCAGTTTGCAAGCGACTGATAATACTTATAAGTTGAGGTAGGTCCGATATGGATCAAAGTTATTTATATTGCATCGCACAGGAAGAGAAGTATGTAAAGCAGATATATTAAATATTAATGAGACACGATAAACTTTAAATTATGAAACAACAACATTCGGAACTATTTATAGTTTTACAAATTTAAAATAATCGAAGGACCAACGCAAAGTTCTATTTTTCGGTAACCAAATAAAATTGTGTATTTCTAACTAATATATTTTATCATTGATGAGATTCTTCGTGCGTTCATGATGCATATTGATTATGGATGCAAGTCATTTTATAAACACTACCTAGGAAATGTAGGTAACCCTCGAGGGACTGCGCGCGCCTCTATTTTCAGACAGGTGAAATGAATTGATACCGTTCATATTCTGGGCAGATGCAGCTTGCAAAAATGCACGGAAATTATTTTGGCACTTAAATACCACCCTAATGCAACAGTTATAAGATCTAGATTAAATTGATGTCAATGGTAATTAACCAGTTTTAGGATAGAGCTAAATATCTTGAAGTAGGTGTTTGAGTCGTAATATACGTTCGTTGTAATGCGTTAATACTTTCCATGTACAACATACTAAAGGTATTGCTTTGTTCGCACGGCGGTATTACGCACATTGCAATGAGAGTTGTCGTTGCAAGTGCCCGGCCTACGCAGTGACTTCTGTCTTTTAAATATGACGTCATTCTGGGATGCACGGGAGATGTATTTCTAATAATATTATTTCTTTATTTATTTAAGGGGATAGATATTATTTTAAAATAATAAACGCATATTTCAATAATATTTTACAATCGAGCCAATTAAATATCAGAGTCGAGTCAAAATCTTGCTTTATTTTAATGGAAAAAGACGATAATCTGAATTACTTTCAAACTTCTTTTTATTTACAGCAAGGTCTTAATCAAATTAATAAAAAGAACATAACACAAATTCTAATTTGGCTACAAATGGAATGGCCATAGCCCATACCAGATTTTTACACATACTAATTTATATTTTAATGTGCATTCAAAATTACAGATATGCATTCACAATACAAATGATTATAGCGGTTGTTTGCTTTCTAAAAATTGTAGAACATGATTATACTTTTTCCTTATATGTTCTTAATGCCTGACATAGAAAAATGACCATTAATGCTGAACTAGTATTTTGAATGTTAGCATAGAAACGAACAAGTAATACAATACGTATAAATACGATAATCTTATTGGAGAGTAACGCAAAATGAGACGCAATATTTTTTTTGTATGTGACCTATTTAAGCCATTCATTACAACCAAACAAACAAACAAAGTTTTCCTTTTTATAAAATTAGTGTAGATAACTCAGTTTAATTATAATGAAACTGACATAAACAAACGATAACTAAAAATAAAATAAAAACATCAAATTGATTATATAATTATTTAATTCAATTCTGAGATAGCCTAGAAAATGTTGCATTATAAGATTATATTTTTATTGAAGTTCAGATATTGCGTTTCAACTTAACGTTGTATTGCGTCGTTGATCGTCGGAGGGTACAAAAGTTCATTGTTCTGAGCCTTCAGTCGGAACAATACAAGCAAGGATTCTCTCGTACAAGGATATATGTGATTATATTACTTCCATATGTGTCGTTTAAACTATTTACAAATGATGTGCATATGTGACTATGTCGATCAACGATTTAAAATATTATCTTTATTATTTGTATTAAATTTTTAAAGAAAGAAAGAAATAAAAGTTTATTTAAAAAAGTTCGGGTTAAAAGAAGCGACACATGCATAAATATAATAAATTATAAAGCAAATTAAAGGAAAACAGTAGACTGAGAGAGAGTATGTAAAAAGGGAAAGATTCAGACGTTCTGTAAAAAGTAATTTTTTAACAATGAACTGCAACATATTTTTTTGTATTTGTTATTGTTTGTTGTTGTTCTGGTTGTGAAGGTTGGTCATTATCGTTATATTTCGAGTTTCATTCAATGTAAAGTAGAATGGATGAGTGAAATGAAAATACTTTATTGTACATCATTTCCAAGTGGAAATTTTTATAAAACTTATATTTTTATTCTTACAAAATATGAAAAAAATATATATACCGAAGAAATGTACAGAGGCCGGCCTTATCGCTGAGAGCGATCTCTGCCAGACAACCCAGATGATACGACATAATATTTAGATAATGTAGATGTTTTCTATTTTTTGATAGTAAAATAGTTTCGTTTGTTTCGGAAAATTTATAATTAGTTTATGGTAAAAAATGTTCATAGACCGAAAGTAAACTAGATTTGTCGATTAATTGATTATAGTTCTCATTTTACAGGAGTATTACTTCATAGAGACGCTAACGAGCTTAACGCTAGATTACGAAGGTTTAAATTTTAATGACAGTTATACTGTAATTCATAAACCTACACGTGTACGTTAAATAATAATTTGCGCAGTGTAGTTTTTATACAGAAATCATAGACACATGTTACAAGTGTACATAATATATGTGCTTACAAAAAACGTTGATATAGCAGCGATTATTCTTTTATATTTTAAATAAATAAATAAATATTCCTAGACATTTAACACAGCGCCATCTAGTCCCAAACTAAGCAAAGCTTGTACTATGGATACTAGATAACTGATAGACATACTTAAACATACTTTTTTTTTGTAAATAAATACATACTATAGATAAATTAACACCCAGATAGTAGAAAATTACAATGTTCATCACATCATACTTTTCTGCTCGTGGGGATCGAACCCACACCCAATCGCCACTTACTGAACCACTACGCCAATCGGGTCGTCAAATTTTAAATTGTAGTTGACGTTTAGAGTCATACATTGTTCGATAATCAGGGTTAGGTAAGAAATTGATCCACTGCCTTATACGTGACACTAGGATTAAATTACAATTTTTAGAAATAACTAGCAGAAACCCTTTCTATGACCTGCTAGATTACTTATAGGGTGTTTATTTCACGTAACTGAGTGGGTTTTAACACTAAACACTTCGGAACGTGGTTAACATGTTAATTACCTGCTTATGCATGTAATTCAATAAGCTTTCATTTTCAACAGGAATCGCTGGGAGGTGCGTACGGCTCGACGGGCGCGTCGGGCGCTGAAGGGGGCGAGAGGCGAGAGGGGGGCAAGCGTGGCCGCAGGCCCGGCAGGAAGGCGCAACTCGACAAGCAGGACATGAAGGCGAAATTGGGTGAGCTTTGTGACATATGCAGTGCTTTATGTAGGAACTAGGATAGCAGGAATGTTAGGTGATGTGTATAGCGTGACGACGGGTCGGGCGCTGAGAGTAGTGAGAGACGAGAGGAAGGTAAGTGGGGCTGCAGGCCCGGTAGGGAGGCGCAACTCGACAAGCAGGACATGAAGGCGAAATTGGGTGAGCCTTGTGACATATGCAGTGCTCTACGTAGGAATTAGGATAGCAGAATTGTTAGGTGACGCGTATGGCGTGACAAAGGTCGAGAATCACGAGAGGGTGGCAAGCATGTCTGCAGTATGTGAAAGCGAAATTAGGTAAGCTTCGCGATCGTTGTAGCATATAACGTAGGTAATGTCCGTGCGAGTTTTCAAGCGCATTAGAAGGCCACTGTGAGGTTTTAGTCACTAGGAGTCTTACATAACCCGATCACTTCCACCGAAGCGGAAGTGAATCTCGTGCAGGATTTCCTCACTTAAAAAGAGGGTACTAGGGAAGCTGAAGTGTAAGAGTTGCGTACGGTGCGACGGGCCTTCGGGCTCTGAAGCAAGGACAAGCAGGACACGAAGACACAATTATTTGAACTTTGTGACGTTTTGCATTTTTCAAAGTGGCGAGAGGTGAAATAAGGTTATTTTGCTACTTTTCTAGTATCTCGCTTTGGGACTTTCCTAAGCTAGATACTACACGAACGAATGGTGAAGTAATAGTGGCGGCAAACTGGACAGAAAGGTAAAAATGGGCAAGACGTCGCAGAGGCCCTGCCAACGATGTCTTGCTTGCGCATAAGTATCGAAAAAATTTAGGTATTTTGTATGCATGTACATAAAACTGTTCCGATTGGTTTCCTTAGCTTCAAATTGCGATCCTGGATTCAACTTAAATAATCAGGTCTGATGATGTGTTATGTACAACGTAAACATACATTTTTATTTATAAAAAATATATCGCCCGGAAGCTTCGTTAACTCCATTGAATAACTTCAATTTTAGTCGCACGCTCGAGCCGTCCCGTCCCTTTTTAATATAGGAGGGTAGTTTCATAATGTGGTGTATAAATTCCAGAGCGCAGTCGTCAGTCGGCGCGCGAGTGTCGTGCGCGCAAGAAGCTCCGTTACCAATACCTGGAGGAGCTGGTGGCGGACCGCGAGAGGTCGGTCCTGGCGCTCAGGAAGGAGTTGGATAAGGTCTGTTTAGCTTCAAACTATCAGTGATCCGCGTTTCCATCCAAAATACTTTCCGTTCCCATAGTTTTTTATTTCAATTTTCCTATGTCCTAGAATCACATACTGATTCTTTGTAATATTGAGAACTAGAGTGACAAATCCCGTTAGCGTGACCGTGTTGCAAATAAGCACTGACTGCAAATATTTTCAATGACTTATGAAAATGATCTTTTTGTCCTATTTAACCTTATAATTTAACTAGCGACCCGCCCCGGCTTCGCACGGGTGCAATGCTGATAAAAACCTTCCTCATGAGTTACTCTATCTATTAAAAAAAACCGCATCAAAATCCGTTGCGTACTTTTAAAGATTTGAGCGTTCATAGGGACATACAACATGACACATGACAGAAAAAGCGACTTTGTTTTATACTATGTAGTGATAGGTCATTAATATGCATTTTAGACGTTATTCAAAAGTTCATAAGCTTTATATCGGTTTAATACACATTTTCTCTAAGTTGCCATCCTCGCGGTAGAATCGAATCTAGCACAGACGTCGGCAACCTTTTGAGTTGGAAAAGTTAAATTATAACTTAGAAATTTTCAGAGATTTTAAAGAGCCACAATTTTTTTGTGCTTTTTACCAAAAATAACATTCTATAATATTTGTATAGAACTAAAAAGCTGCAAGCCGTTTACGAGCCGCAGGTTGACAACCCCTTTTCTATCAACTAACAACGTATAATAGGATGTTTTCCTTTAGATTTGTTATTACGATTTTGCGGTAAAGTTGCGGCTTTATAGGTTAACTAACTAATGAATCATAAGTTGTATTTATTATAATATAATAATGCTTGTAAGAATTAAATGCCTAAGTCAGTTTCCTTTTAAATTGTTTTTAAAGTTTAGGTATTTAAGCAGAAATTTTACACTTCGATCAAGTATCAATACATATTATAAAATATAAGTAATTGATTAAAGATTTATGAATAAATGAAAAAAACAAAATACTTTTATTATTTATTATTTAATTAATTCATAGTAATAAGTAAAACCGGCGTGCATCCCCTCCCCTTCCTTCAAGCCGGCAAGGCATTTCGATACTCTGATGTAGCAGATGTTCATGAGCTGCGGTCAGTCACTTGACAATAGGTGAACCGCATGCCCCGCTTGCCTGCTATAACATAAAAATATATATATATATTGTTTGCAAAATTATCTACTTCCAATCTGAACACAGTTTGTGACTCTTGACGCAAAAAGTACAGAACCGAATATGATGAAACTTGGTATACATATCGTTATACAATAACATATAGGCTTACTTTTAATTCTTGACTTGCCACGGGATCACAAGTAACGCAGGAGAAACACTATAATAACCAAAGCGACAACCAAGTCAGTTATTTTAGCCCTTTTACACAAATATTAATAATATTATTATCATTTACAGTACTAATAGGAGCCACAACATAATGTGGAAGCAGTGTAACTATATAAAATTTTTGAAAGAAAGAAAGATTTATTCAAGAACCACACAGAATAAGACAAATAATAACTTAATAACAAACAAGTAGCAGTGTGGCGTTGAAAGGGAAACTGCTCATTTTTTTCATTTTTCATTTTTCATTTTTCATTTTTAATTTTTCATTTACAGTACTACAAATGGAATCTCGAGTTAGACCAAGGGCGCATGCCTGAGGGAATCGAGGCGATGCTGCAGGAGATTGGGGTGTTGAAGCAGGAAGAAGTGAAGCCGTACTAAAGTATGATTATATTTAATTTTTAAATTTTTTTTGTTTTTTTTTTTTTTTTTAATTTGGGAACGTTTGTTCTTAGTAATAACCATTTTAAATGTATGTTATTAAATATAATTATTATCTATTTAGTATAGGTTGAGTTTAGGTTTGATTTTATTGTTTTTTTTTTGTATAAGAATTGGATTGTTGGTGGTTTTTATTTATCTTATGAATTTGTTTTCTGAACTTAAATGTATTTGTTTTTTTTAATGTTTCCAAAATATTCATAAAATTTTATGTATTAACATTAAGATAAAATTATATTTTTGAAATTCAATATTGAATAGCTTGTGTACCTTTTAAAAAGAATATATAATGTTAGGATAATGTGTTAAGGATTGTACATATAATAAAAATGGCGACATTCACATGGTAATAAAACATAGTTATATAAAAGTTTACGAGTTCGACTCGATATTAAATTTAGGAATTAAGTTATACATATATTTAATTACTTATATTTTCGTGGAGAATTACGGAGCATATGCAGTTAAATAATTATTTAATGTAAAAAAATTAGAAGTAGAATATTATAGGTCATTTTAAATGACATAGGTACTCGTCAACTAAGTGATACAAACGTAGATTTTTTCAAGGATAAAAGTTGTATTTTTGGCGCAAATTAATTTTATTTTTTATGTTTAAACATTATTATTGAGTTATTATTAAAATATTTCTTAGTATTACTATTAGTTTATCTGATTTTTTCATGAAAACAAAAAAATACATGTTTAGGACATTTTTATATTTTATATTATCTCAATTAAAAACGACAAAAATATATATTGTTTTATTTTAAATTTATCTTTATGTTAAGCCGTGAAGCGCCAAAATGCAACTTAGTGTAGTGTGTAGAATATTAAAATTGTAAATTAAATATGGCTTGATTCACAAATTATTGGGTAGTTTTAATAATAGTTATTCGCAAATTAATAATCATAACATTTATATTTATTATTATCCTAACTGATTTGCTATTTTATAACGCTTGCATATTTAAACTATTTTTTTCTTTTTTTGTATTACATCCATTTAAGCACGAAGATAAAATTCTGTTTATAAAAATAATGATAGTTCATCCGTCGCTAAGAACTTAAAATTTAAACTAAACCAAACTAATGCTTTTTTTGAGAGAGCTCTTATGTTTAAAATATCTCTGTAGAGTGAGCTGATTCTCACGCGAATAGTGACATCTCAAATTTAGAGAAATATATGAATGTAGTAGAGCGTAGAATACTAATATATTGCTTAAAACTATTGTTATAACTTCGATATCACATATAAGTGGGAACAGTAACCGCACGGGTAAATAGAACGGACGTTTTCCTCCCTTCCCTAATACATTGAGAACTTACGTTCGTATGTCATACATCTCCACTAAAAGTCACTCATTGTGAGTTGCCAAGTGTCGAGTTTTAAATGGATTGCGAAAGTAAGAAAAACGTCTGTACTATTCAGGTGACGTGCTAATACAGTGATATAGTAGGTATTTCAATGAGTATAACGTTCTTATTTGCGTGCTACGCTTTTTTTATTTAAGTCTTCTCTAACCTTAAGATATCGCGAGAATCGACACTAACTGACATCAAAGTGACAACTATCGTTCCTTCTCTCAAAATTTAAGTATTATTTCAGTATACGGTCGTAAATTTAAAGGATGATGAACTGGTCTATATGTGGTCTATATAATGTGTATTTCCTTAGTTTTACTTGATATCTCTAAAGTATTTAAAAAAAGTCTACACAGCATATTCAATATGGCAGCCATTTTAATTTCTTATCTGTATTATTCATAGGTTTTCTTTGCACACCTTTTTCTAAATTAAAATATTGGTTATAAATATGAGGTAAATTTTGAATCGTTTGAAATTGAATTATCTAAAGTTATTGGTGTAATTTTAAGATATTTTTAAGAATATTTTTTTTTCGTTATGTCATACAGTTTGCATAGCATATTTTTTTAATTAGTGGAATGATCGAATTTATTTTGTTTTAAGTTATATTTAATGATCTTTAATAATTTTCATGTTTTTCAATTAAATTTCTGCTATTATTAATTATTATTACAAGCTATAATTTAAAAAGCTTTAGAGCAAATAGTTACACGCAGATATTTAGTGGGTAGTTCAAAAATTATAACTAAACAGTTGCTATACGGAGTCTTTTTAGGAGGTTGGTATTATTATCTAAGTTTGTAATCTTAAATGTCGCATTGTCAATGATATATAAATTGTGTTTAATTTTTTGTTTGATTAACACTAACACATATAAATTAATAATGAAATGTTAATATGAGTATAGTTTGTTCTATGAATTAAATATTTTATCCATTTCTTTCACAATAATTTTTAAAATAAACATAACAATTAAATTTAAGGAATTATATAAATACTTGCGCACATAAAGATCGATTTCATACATCGTAAATTTAATGTATATCTTTAATATTTTAAGAAAAATGCGATAATGTGTAAATATTACGCAAAACATTAAATGCAAACCTTTGATTACGTGGTTAAGAAACAAAAAAATATATTTCTGTATCATATTTACTAATTATATTAGATACACAATAGCTTTAGTAAGGTTATTAACTAATATGAATAACATTTTTAATATAACATTTTAATCTCGGCTTGTAATATGTAAAATTATAATAATTTTTGCTTTTGGAATATAACATTTAGTTGAGATTTTAGTTTTTATACGATTTCGTACTTCCTGCGTTCAATTATTAGTTTTTAGGTTTGATTTATACAAATTTGGGTGCAAATAAATTAAGACAAATTACAAAGAATCCTTCTTTTCTTAAATCTAAATAAATACCAATTATTTAAATTCTAATACAAGGTTATCTTTTTTGTCTTACACTAATAACGTATTTTAAGACTCTCCCATATATACTGGACATTGGCGAATTCCTGCTTATCGGTAGGTGCCATTAACTAAAAGAAGAAGAATAACGTATTTTATTAATACACAATTTGTTCAGTTTCAAAGCAAGTTAGAACGAACAATTTTGAGAATACTCTAAATGCATATTCGTATTCTTTAACTGTCGTATAAAAATATTAATATAGTACCGTTTGATTATTATTTTCATTTATGGTTTGTTTTAGTTTATTTGCACCCAGATATTATTTTATGTGGCCAATAGTCTTTTTAGTGTTATATAATGTTCAATTTTTGTCGGCAATCCGCCTCCACGGTCTGTGGAAGATGTGTAGATGCGTTATTATTGAGGTAGAAGTATAACATAATATTAACTGATATAGGTGTAAGGTAAGCTTCATCTTCATAAAATCCGTTAAAACGGGAATAGTAACTGTAAGGTTTGAATGTCATCGTAAGATATTGGTAAGACAATATTGAATAGGATTCAATAAAATTTTAAGAAAGTTAATAAAATTAAAGTATTTAAAACTTATAACTAGAGTATTTTTGGAATAAATGTATTTTTGTATACTGAACTAAAAAAAAACAAGGTTTATGATTTAGAATAACAAAAACCAAGCAAGTCTATGAACTCGAAACTAAATTTCATGAGAAAGTTAAATACCAAGTTTTTTATATTATTTGTCTAGGTATTTTATTGCAGTTATCATTATATTATAAGTAAAAACTGATATTTTAGGTTGTTAATATTTTACTTAATCTAACAAGATTCTTTACTTTTTCTATACTTTTTTCGAAATTAAAAATTATAAATTAACTTTAGAAATTAATTATTTCTGTCTATTGTTGTTTCCATTTTTATATATTATTTTATATTCATGAGCTGTAATATCACAAGACAGATAGGTAAGAAGTCCACATCCATACAAAGCATAGCACGCATTGACGTCATTCTTCAACAAGATATCATTAAGTGACGTCAGAACGGTCTTATTTGAGACACGTACACACGAGTTTTACTTTTGACACCCATATTCAACAATACGTTGTATCATCACTACATAGTATAAAACAAAGTCGCTTTTTCTGTCATGTGTCATGTTGTATGTCCCTATGAACGCTCAAATCTTTAAAACTACGCAACGGATTTTGATGCGGTTTTTTTTAATAGATAGAGTAACTCATGAGGAAGGTTTTTATGTATAATATCATCCATTAAACCCATGCGAAGCCGGGGCGGGTCGCTAGTATGTTGATATAATAATAATAAAAGAATTTATTTGTCTCTTAACTTAAGACTATTACAAAAAATCAACGGAAAGCATACTATTTTTAAAAGGCAAAAAGTTCTATGGCTCAGAGATTGCAGTAACACCTACCACAATCTCTGCTATTCTGCCATAGCCATAGATATACTAGACGAAGTAAGACATTTCTCAATGCGTTTCAAATTATTTAATTCAAAAACAATGAGAGTTAAATTAAACGCCAAGTGACAAACCAACACTCAAGTATCGTCTCTGAATAGTTTTCTAGGGTCATCCTGTGCGTTGTGAGAACTCATAGTATAGTTTGTGAACCTATCCGTTTTGTGGTATTTTACTATACATTGAAAAAAATGATGAATACATTAAAATATCCAAATCGTTACATTACTACTACAACCTATGGCAATCCACCTCAAATAGTCAATAAGAATAGAATTTAATTATTCTCATCACAAGTTTTAATTTCTTATTTTATATTAATACTAATCATTGTCAATTTCTTCAAAAGTTAATAAGGGAAGAAAATAATCACTGATTAGGCATACATTAAAAACAAATTTTTAAATTATAATTCTTAAGTATTTAGGAATAAGGAGTATTGATAAAAGTGAAAAAATATAGGTACTATATGGAACAATTATGCATAGTATATTGTTATTAACATTTCTTATTTAATCTATATTGTGTAAGCTTAGTATAATGTGATATATACAGGGTGTCCCGTAATGAGTGAAGCATCTCTTGGAGGATGATAGCTGAGCTAATAATCTATCAAAAAAACCCAATATAGGTCCTACAAAAATATCACTGTTTTTGAGATATTGAGGATTTTGTAGTTTTTTCAAAAATGTTGACCTC
>LQNK01000749.1:9647-23377 GCA_001586405.1 Phoebis sennae
ATTCTAATAAGGTTACAATCAACACAGAGGGCGGACTTATCACTCAAAAGTAATCTCTTCCAGGCAACCCACTGAAATAGGAAATGATATTGTAAGAGGCACGTAAAAGTATAAAATACTTAGAATGAAGAATAAATAAATAAAATATCATCGTGAAATAAAATCCAGGTTTACACCAGAACTATTAGCTCAGTGAAAGTAGGCCATCAGAAAATCCGTTAAAAGTTTCTGTCAATGGCGATCGGATCCACGGTAGCTTTTAAATAAATACACAAATTTTACTCTGCGAAATTACAGCGAGGAAATAGATTGCGAATGAAAACGTTATAATTGATAATGATTATAATCTATACATATAATAAAACAGTAACCGAACCATTTCTGTACATTTAATATTTTTCAAAAAGAGTAATTGGTATGCAATATGTATGTTCAATAGATACCAAAACCATGGTTAAAAATTTTTTTTTCTGTTTGTCTGTTTGTCTGTTTATCTGTTTATCTGTTTGTATGTGCGTCAATCACGTAATAACCACTGGGCAGATTTTTATAAAATTTCACATGCTGATAGACCAATATTAGGTGCAACTTATAGGCTACATTTTATTTGAAAAAAAAATGTTTTTGGGGTGGCTCTCCATACATGTAAACGGTGGGTCAAAAAATAAATTCGCGAATACATCATTGAATGAGGTTTAATTGGAAAGGTCTTTAAAAATGATACCGATGTTTCTAAATGCGTTTTTTGCTAAAATAAATATTTTTTGAAATATATGCTTCTAAAGTTGTGAAAATGTCATACCACATTGTCACAATGTGAGATTTTGATTGAGTTGCGGACATGCCCTTTTATACTGTTAACCTATAAATTAAGACGTTAAAAACACTCAATAAATTCTTAAAAATCTCAAAATAACTAACTCTCCGCCCGCGGCTTCGCTTGCGTGGGTTACAATTTTCTGTATTTTGAAGAGGCGCGCACACTGTGAGATTTTGGTCAAACCTATTTCTATAGAAAATTATAAAACGAACTATAGACATGCGCATATATCAGCGGTCCTGCGACCGTCATTTTTTTAAACTTTTGTTGTGCGCCTCTTAATACAGAAATTAGTAGTCCACGCGTGCGAAGCCGCGGGCGGAAAGCTAGTAGGATATAAATGTATTCCTTCAATAAGCCTTGTTTATACAATAGTATAAACTAATATAAATGAATAATAATTCATTTACTCAGTAAGCACTAGGTAGCCAGTAAAGGATGTGTGTTCTTTTTTTTTGTAAGAATTTAAGAAATCACCCGCGTCCCCCTACCCCATAATAAAGCATCAATTCTTGTAAAAGGTTTTATTTTGACGACCCGATTGGCGCAGTGATGTAGCTATTACTCCGAAGGGTGTGGGTTCAATTCACACGAGAAGAAAATTATTATGTGATAAACATTGTAATGTTCTACTGTCTAGGTGTTTATCTATAGTATGCATGTATTTAAAAAAAGTTCCCATAGTACAAGCTGTGCTTAGTTTAGGACTAGGTTGTGTTAAATGTTTCTAAATATTTTTTTTTATTTATAAAAATGTATCTTCGTCAATTAATAATCACTTAATATCAATACTACATTGTAATTTGTACTGGACACATAATACACAACCAATTGCAAGGTTCTTTCCAAATAATTTTACAGCATAAATGTATTACGAGCAAAGAAAAAAAAACCCCGAGGGCAAATGTTCATTTTTACCGGCTTTCGGGCTTTCTCAAAGGATAATTTCGGTCATTAATTCGAAAGCAAGAAGTTGGGATTGTACTCACTTAAGAAGGAATTATATATTTTGGGAAAATGTTTTAAAACTCGATGCTTTAATGTCTTTAATATCGGAATTGCATTGTTGAATTGTTGGTAAGAAATATAAACTCAAAACAAAAATACAATAAAGCACATAATACAAGACTGGAAGATTAAAAATAAGAATGAAAAATAAATAAATAAAAATTAGTATGGCAGTGTCACGAAAGGAAAGCCTACTAAGCATGTGCTATGATATCGATATCTATCGCAGCGCTGATTTTCAGTGGGCCCTCGCTAAAAAATAAATGAATATATAAAAAAGATGAACTAGTAAGGGCAGATTATACTGTAATATTTGATAGTTTTTTAGTTTTTGAAAGTCAATTATATTATGTGTTATGTATACATGTATTTTTCTAATCGTTATCTTAACTTTCACAGTATCGTGTTTAAGCGACTTTTGAAAAAATCGTATATTTTTTATTTTCCTTACAAAAATACATCAATCCTGTTATTTTCGGATAGCAAACATAAATTTTAAACATACAGCTCTAAAAATAAAGACGACGCAAAACCAATAATAGAAAACGATAAATCACTCAGCATTAATCCACTTAAAATCCAAGAACAATCTTTAAAGTTAATTAAAATATCAGAGTTAAACTTGAGTACGATAGTTGGCGACAAAGGTAAAAAATTCATTCCAAACTGACAACTAGCTCATGAAGTTTACATTATCTTTGCGATCTTAATGAAAGTGCCAGCAAAAGTATTTCTTACCGACTTTAAAATTATGACATTGTTAGACCCTTAGTACTTACCACTAAAATAGAACAATTATGAGTAGGATGTGTATTTTAGCTCATAACTTTCATTTGTAATGGGATAACAATCTCGCCTTGTTTGTCTCATCTATGTATTAATTTATAATACATAGTAAATATCATACACTAAGTTAAAGATTTAGATCTATAGAAAAAGCAATGTTAGGTTTATCTATGTGATAAAATAATCTAATGTGAATAATCTAATAACAAAATAAAAATAAACATTATTATCATTTAAGTATTTGGCTTAACAATTATTTCCAGTTTATCTCCGATACAAGATTCTATAACTATACATTAGTTGCAAACGATATCAAATATTAATAATCTTTTAAACGAGCGTTATTCTAGCCAAAGCAGAGTATTATAGAATTTAGTTTGTTTTGCGTGAATATTAAGTGTATAAAATTGGCTGAGGTCGGTAGTAGGGTAATGTAGCTAGCCACCCATAACAGAATAGAGAAAATTTAATGAACCGTAACGCAGCGCTGGGATACAGTTTATAAGCATTTATATACTCGTACTATGTGCTATAACAGGCAAGTATAATGGAGTACGAAATTTGGGGCGTAATAATTTTGTGTTCTGCGGTAAAATCTTTCAGGATTTGTCTTAAAAATTTGAAACGGTACAAAGTAAAATTGCGTCGTTTAATTTTTAATATTAAGGGCTATATATGAACTGGAATATTTACATGTAAATACGTTTGAAACTGTAGTTTAAAGTATATTAGTTATGGATTGTAATTTTATGAATCTGATTCTGATTCAAAGAATTCAAAATATAGTCCATGTTTGAAGAAAATAATAACGTGTGAACAAACGCGTCGACAAACAGACAAGAATTTATTAATTTATTATCGTTGTATAGACATCTGAGAATATAATATGAAATTGTGGGCCTTGTAGGTAATAATATACTCAACATTGTAATACTGTTAAACTTTCAGCTACTGTATATATTTTTTAATGATTCAAGTATGGAAATGTTCAGCAATTTGCCATGAATTTGTTATTTAAGCTTGCGATTCCTGCTATGACTATTTAATAATTAATTAGTTGTTTGACCCGATGAAATAATTTACACAAACATTTAGATTAGCCGAATCACTAAATAAATATTCTCGACATTTAACATAACGCTTCTAGCCCTACACTAAGCAGAGGAGAAGAGACTTGTACTATGGAAATATAATAACCGATATACTAAGACATACATATACATACTCTTTTGTGTAAATACATAGATACTATAGGTAAATGAACACCCAGACAGTAGAAAATTACATCATAATTTTCTTCAATTTGGGAACCTTCTCGACTATCTTTCCAAAAATACTTCATTACAAGTAACACAATAGCTTGGTATCGCGTGTAGGAATGCCCTTTGAACCCACTGGTTAAATTAATGTCCTAAATTAACCTGCCGTAATTATAGGAGCACCCTGGAGAACGTTTGGTCACGTTGTACAGGGTGTTTGAATGAATAATAGCGAGGAACGTTTCTTTGTTCGGTCAAAATTAGATAGTGGCCTTCGTTGAGTATACAAAAAGTAAAGACATTCCTTTTGCATTAATTATACATGTTAACATTATGTCTTTCGGCATTCAATATTTTAATTTCATAAGTTTAGTTCCGTGAATATTAGACTAATTTTTTGTATTTTATTTTAACCAATAAACCACTTTGGCATATTGTGCATATTTGTGATAAAAGTATTGGCTCGCTTCGAACTAGAACTCGCGTTGTAATAAATGAAGGCCTTTCATTTTATAACCACTTTTTTATGTTCATATGAAAATCGCTTATTATATCCCCTCTCCCACCGTTTTCGCACATTTTTGAATTCAAGATTTTACTATACTAATTTTATCAAGATCGGATAAACCAAAAAATTATTTTATAACTCCCTGTATGTTCAGAAAATTTCATCATGTCTCGTTTAGTAAGTTTTAAAGCGGCTTCATCCCTAATGTACGTGCATGTTGACGGGAACGTTTCTAATTACGAGTTTCGGCTAGCGGCCATTGTAAACTTTTGTTTTTTTTTTATATGAAACGTTTTAAGACCTCTTCATTCTTTAATATGTATACTAGCTTTCCGCCCGCGGCTTCGCATGCGTGGGCTACTAATTTCTGTATTTTCAGAGAAGCACAACAAAAGTTAAAAAAAAAAATACGATCGCAGGACCAGTGATATATGCGCATGTCTATCTCACAGAGCGCGCGCCTCTTTAAAAATACAGGAAATCGAAGCCCACGCGAGCGATGCCGCGGGCAGAGTTAGTTATCTTTTGAAGGTTTTTGAGGATTCATTGAGTGTTTTAACGTCTTAATCTATACGTTAAGAATGTAAAAAGGTATGTCCGAAACTCAACCGAAATCTCAGAAGCATATATCTCAAAAAATATTCATTTTAGCAGAAAACGCATTTAGAAACCTCGATATCATTTTTAAAGACCTTTCCAATGAAACCTCATTCAATGATGTATTCGCGAATTTATTTTTTTACCCTCCGTTTACGTGTATGGAGAGCCATCTCTAAAATAATTTTTTTCAAATAAAATGTAGCCTATAAGTTGTACCTAATATTGCTCTATTATCACGTGAAATTTTATAAAAATCTGCCCAGTGGTTATTACGTGATTGACGCACATACAAACAGATAAACAGATAAACAGACAAACAGACAAACAGCCACACAGACAAACAGACAAACAGAAAAAAAAAATTTAACCATGGTTTTGGTAGCTATGGAATATACATATTGCATACCAATTACTCTTTTTGAAAAATATTCAATGTACAGAAATGGTTCGGTTACTGTTTTATTATATGTATAGATTAGTTACCCGTGCCTCGGAGAGCAACGCCGTCGGTCCTGCGCCTGATCTCTCTCCGGTCGTGTCGGTCTACCGTCCCATCGGGCTATGAGAGTAAAGGAATAGAGAGTGCACCTGTGTTTGCGCACATACTTTTGCACTATAATATCTCCCGCGCAGTTGGCTGATCCCTGTAGAGATTGGCCGCCGTGGCCGAAATTCGGTTAGGAGGAACGTTTTTTTTATGTATACTAGTAAGTATTTATTAAAGGTTTAGTAAAATTTATAAATGATACTGATCTACTAGAAGTACTGTTTATGAATATGAATAATATAGGAAGGCATTGCTGTACTTTAAAATTGACAAATTAAATATTATGTATGGATCTCATTTTTTCATAAAATATATGTAAAAAAGAAACAACCGTTATATTTGGAAAAGACAGTATTTCTTTTAAATAAAACTTACGAATAAAACATACTGTAGTTTTCATTTTTAGGTACAAGTAGATCCAATTATATATGTTTACAAACTATAAATACCGAACAAATCTTGTAGGTAGTAAAATTGCCAAAAGAGTTTCAATTATTCAACATTTTTTTAAGTTTAGACAAAGAAGCTTACTTTGTCTAAACTTAAAAAAATGTTGAAATTAAGGAAACTTCAATAAAAAACAAATGGAACTGGACATCATAGGCAAGTCATACGTGTTTACGTGTGTTTTTAACTGTGAGATTTTATAAAAATATGTAGAGTTGCGGTTTCAGCCACGTAGTAACGTTATGTATAAACATTAACAAGATTATCAAGTCTTCCTCATAAATGAGTTGTAGGGAAGTTATATAACTATTAATGTACAAGATCCCGTTTCAAAGGGGACCATGAAATTATAACTTAATAACTATAATATGCTGATACCAGCCGTATCCCATGATTTAATACAGATTACACATATACGTGGTTGTATATCAGTATGCAGTGCATGTATCTAAGAAAACAAACCATAAAGAAAATTTAGTAAAGAAAAATAAGAATTACGGCCACAGTAATATAATATTTTCGTATGACCTATATTGTGTTTTTATAGATTATTATCTAAGCTATCATGCCCCAAGCGATGATTCACTCATTATGGGACACCCTGTATACATAGTTATATGTTTACATTTTAATATGATAAAAATTATTTGAATAAATAAATAAAATAGTTTCTTTTTACGGAAAACTTACCCCATTACATTTCATAATGTTTAAAATGGATACAATCATTCATTCATCATTGCAATTAAAATAAAATAAAAATTGAAATAAACAAAATTATGTAGACAAATTGTTTATAAACTTTGCGTGCCCTGTTTCATGATGTTAGTAACTCTTTGAAGTCGTAATAAAATACAAATTTACAGCGAATCAATTAAATTAATTTATCGGTTTGAGATGTTCATCGCTACGTAATTATATTTCTAGGAGAAACTATTGCTGGATACAACGATAGTAAATGATAAATTTAGTTATATTGCGATGTTTGTGGAGTTTCCTTACGATATCTATAATTTTATACTTTGATGAAATGCATATTAAATTGGACTATTTTGATTATTCTGAGGCTTAAAATAGACTAAATAAAATTGGTGTTTCTTTTATATTCTGACACTATCCTATACATTCTATTCATTCATAATATATCTATGTATAGTGTTAATAATTGATTAACCTCCTATACATACTACATCCACTTAAAAGTTACTGCTTGTAACATATATGGTAGTCGCTACAAGCAGTCAAAGCCTAACGTTTTGCCTATTTTGTGGGCAGATGCAATTTAATTCTGAAATATCATGTTTTTGTAAGAAACAAATATATTTAACACACTTACTATTTTAATAGAATTGCACTGAAAATGGCCTGTATTTGATTTTACGGAGACACGAGTAATATCTAGCTATGACATTAACTTTATTTGCTTTCAGCTTGTATTACTGCATTTAACTTGTCTCCAGTATATATTAAACGCTCATTTCAAATACAAATTAGTTTCTGGACTTTAGCAAAGGGAAACAATTATGAATATTAATTTCAAAACGTTTATAACTGTTATTTATTTTAAACTAGCTTCTTGCGTTCAGTTCTTTTAACTGGTTGGAATCTGTTGATAAGTTTAACTGTAAACGAAATTTAATCGAAATTTGTTCACTAATTGAGGCGTGATAAATACACAAATATCTAAACTTCAATTCTTTAAAAATAAATTTAACGCAAGCGACACCACCAGCAGCAGCTATGCATAATATCCATACTATTACATATTATATATGCAAAAGTAACTCTGTCTGTCTTCAACATGCTTAAACCGCTGAACCAATTTGGATCAAATTATGCACAAATATTATTTGAAATCTGACAAATGGACATAGGATAGTTATCCTGGATATCCCGCGGGGTCGAGAGATATACTCGTACGCGGATGAAACCGCGGAGCATTAATATATTATTATTAATATTATAACATATCACTTGAGTGAAAGAAATGTTAATGAAAACGGGTTTGTTTACGGTTTTACGTAAATTAAATAAAACATCTTAAGGGAACTTGACATTTACGCATTTCCTTTACTTCGATGAAACTGGATCGTTTGTTATTATATAAAAACAGTGCAAAGTGAAGATAAAGCACACTTGTTGACAAGTATCCAGTCAATTACAACATGAAGGTGAGATATTGATATTTAAATACTAATAATATTATAAGAAAAGTTTGTGAGGATGTATGTGTGTTTGTTTGTTAGTCTTTCATGCAAAACTACTGAACCGATTGATGAAACTTGGTATTCATGTAAATCTACATGATAGATACATAATCTATCATTCAATGTTTGTTTTGGCATTGGCTGTAAGTACAAGAATGTCGAATTTTAAAATTTAACATTTTATTTATTTTCATTGTTTTTATCCAGGTTTGATAAAATAACCACTCATATTTTGTAGTTTAAAATTGTATTAGCATAAATATAAATTTAATAGGTTATAAATAAAGTCATTTCGTCTTGTGATACCTGTTTCTTGGATATTAATAATTGTATTCTAAATATACTTTTCCAATAATATGCAATACCTTATTGCAGTTCACTACGCATTTTAATAAGTTTAATCGAAACAAAAGCTATCTTTTTGAGATTTAAAAAGGGAGACTTTAATTTCTCCATTCAAAAAACAAACAAAAATAATCTTTATTCAGATGAACTATATACGATTTTATTGACCAGTTCGGAAAGTTTTAATTAATACTAGCCGCGCCCTGCGGTTTTACCTGCATTACTTTTGATCCTGCAGCAACTCCGGAATTAATAGTAGCGTATATTATTATGTTATTTCGAACCCTTACCAAGTATACCAAGTTTCACCATAATTGATTCACTACAACTGACTCTTTTGCGTGAAAAAATAACAAATATACGATGTATGCACTCACAAACTTTCGCATTTATAATATTAGTATTTTTTTTAATTTTCTCAATCTCCCAATGTATCTCTCTCATCTCACTTAATATAATTAATAAGCTAACTTATTTTTATGTCTGATTCTGTGCGGTTCTTGAATCAATCTTTCTCTCTTTCTTTCTTTCTTGGTTTCTTTCTTCTAGTAATTTATAAAAAACCATTCTAGGCCATCATTCTTTTCGCAATCATCGCGGCAGTCAGCGCCGATCTGTCCAGCTTCTCGTACCAAGTAGCAGACCCTTACACAGGGGACTTCAAGCACCAGTACGAGACCCGTGCAGGTGACCGGGTAGAGGGCCAATATGGGCTACTAGACGCTGACGGTACCCGGCGGACGGTGGACTACACCGCTGGTGCTGAGGGCTTCAACGCCCTTGTGAGGAAAGACCCAGCTGTGTTCGCTCCCTTCGCTTCTCGGATCACCCCAGCTGCGATTGCCGCGGGCTACCCGTATGCCTATGGATACCCTTACAGGCCTTACGCCATCTCTGGCCTTGGCGCTTATGCTTACGGTCCCTATGGATACCGGCAGTTCTATTGAATTGAATAATGCGAATCAGATCAATAGTTAAAGAGTTGAAATTGATATATTTTGGTTAACTAATATTTAGTAGGCAGCAAATTTTAGTTAATAAAAATTGTCACGTTAATCTCCTTTTAAACGCGAAATTGTTTTGCCTCTTTTAGAAAATGATGTTGGTCGGATTGAAATTTTAGTAGCCAAAACTTGAAAATTATTATATTAGCTACAAATGTCAAAATGTTATGTTTTAAGAAATATATTGTAAACAGCGTTATTCTTTTAAATAAATAGAATCATTTAATAATATCTCTTTTATTTTGAGTTTTATACGCTTTTAAACTCAGTATCGAACCTATACCTTTTCAAATACTTGTAAATTATTTATTAACCAATATATAAATATTGTAACGTACCTATCATTGGGTCATCATAAATGAAGGAAAATGTTCGGGACCGAATCGCATTGGATTACAAAATTATTTTCGTATTTCGGCCGTACATTCCCATACCTGAAACATCTAAACATATAATAAAACGGTATCCAGACCATTTATGTACATTGAATATTTTTTAAAAGAGTAAATAATTACTATGCTATATGATGTTTTATAATGTCTAAAACCCTGGTCAGTTTTTTTCCGTTTGTCTATTTATCTTTTAATGTACCTTAATCACGTAAAACCACTGGGCAGATTTTGTCAAAATTGCATAGACCAATATTAAGTGTAACGTATAGGCTACATTTTTATTTAAAAAAATACTTTTTATACTTAAAATAAAAAAATACTAGTTACTTTTTTTACATAAAAATAATTCACAACTAATATTTAATTAATACTAGCGTACTTCAAGTACGTATCACTGGATTTGGTAGTATTTAGGTATTTTGTGAAATAAAGGTTTCTTAAGAGATTTTTTTAAATAAAAATTTAACGAGATATTCGCTTCTAAAGTAGTAAAGAATTTGTAAAAACAAAGTACAAACTTTGTAGTAGGTACATGCGAGGGAAGCCGCGGGCGAAATGCTACTATACTTATAATAATGTACACAAAGTCATGCGATAGCCCAGCCCTTGATCTCTTATGCCCCATTATGAGTTGCCTGCATTACCACAGATAGACAAATGAATTATTCATAATGTATAAATTATTTACCTTATTTTTGAGGGTCTGAGCAAACATAACACATGAATGATAATGTCTATGCTTTCAATATTTTATTTTTATTTTAGCAACTTTGTAGGAAAATAATACTTATTTATTTAAAACCAGACGCTGCCCCAACGTCACCCGCGTAAAATTTGGTGCCTTCCTTTGAATAAAATACATAATTATATCCTTTCACCTATGGTATTCTATCTGTTTACGAGATTTCATCATCATCAACATCCAAACATCTAAACAATGAAACATCCAATCCTTGAAATTAATAATATTAGTAGGATTTTAGAATTGTAAAATACTTTTAAATAATTAATAATGGTTTAGGAAAGCAAAAAAAAAACATTCTAAAACTTTCGCCGGTTACTGCAAATGCGGTTATTTTTAAACAAGATAATAAGAACAATTATATTATTTATTATTTATTTATTTAATTATATAGTTATGCGAATCCGCACAATTTTTCCATTTTCGTCGTCATTTTTAATGCGTAGCAGTAGGTTATGGTATAATCTTCCGGCTTCTGCCTTTCCACGTAAATATTGTCTGGAAATTTTAAGGTTATTGTGACTAGGCATTATTTAGACTAGGCTTAATATAAATAAAATTTGATTGTATCACTACATAGTATAAAACAAAGTCGCTTTTTCTGTCATGTGTCATGTTGTATGTCCCTATGAACGCTCAAATCTTTAAAACTACGCAACGGATTTTGATGCGGTTTTTTTTAATAGATAGAGTAACTCATGAGGAAAGTTTTTATCAGCATTGCACCCGTGCGAAGCCGGGGCGGGTCGCTAGTCACGAATAAAACACAACAATATATCAACTAAAACAAAAAACCCTTTCTCCATAGAATTGTGTATGCAGGAGCAGTGAAACGGTTTCTTCATTGACCTCATATGACATGAAATCTTAAAAATAATAATAACAATTAAATAAAAAAAACTCTCATTAGAATTGTTTTATCGACGAGATTTGTGACATCGTCTACATCATCAAAAATAATCACATAACGAAGTGTGTTCCATACTCGACCATGTTATCACTTTCTACCGGATGAAACTATAGTTAAACACTACTTACTGCGGTATAAAAATATAAAAAAGCTTTAAATTCACAACGGAGGTAGGTATCACACTATTTGAGAACCACCTAACGGTTGAAGTGCGAACGTCCCACTTGTACCTCCTACTGTTGAGTTTAGGCTGCCTCTATACTTTAAATTTTTTTTAGAATTAGATTTATTATTAGATATATATTATTTATTTATTAGATATTATTTAATTAATTAGTTCCAATAAAGGTAACCCGCTTTAAAGCATTACCAATACATTTATACTTTTGGCTTGCTCATTTATTTTAGTATTTTTCATCTGCTTTAATTCCGTTCCGTTCCCCTAACAATTCTAGTTCCTATAGAAATAAAACGATTCGTTTTACTTACGGACTACCAAAACTTGGTTCTGATTGGTTGATTACAACCACTCGTTAATGAAAATGATTTGTATCTGTAATACTATGACGTTTCGTCGTTTATAGGAACCGGGCCTAAGAGTTCCCCTCCAGTATCGAGATCTAATGCCAATATTATGCACTCAAACATATTAGAAATAGAGGACTAATAACATTAATAAGTCTTAAAACGATTATCAGACGAAAATCAAAATTAAATCATCATTTAAAGATAAGACGTATTCTAATACGTTTATTTAGCTTTCCTCGGCTCCACTCAACCTCAGTCACTACTCGGCCTCTTTGGGGGATACTTCAGTTATGTCAACATTGTAACTTAGAAAACCGAATAATTTTTCTCAACGTCATATTTGACGTAACCTTAGCCGTGGTTGCGTGGAGGAGTATTAAGGTAACTTCTTAGAATACTGGTGTAAGCCTCTGATTAACATTCTTTTAATTATCAATAGATTATTCACAAACTAAGACACGGTTCAACTACTCAAAAACGCTCTAAAAAAACAGATAGAACAAAGGCGTTTCAACCGCCGACAAAACGCTCTGTGTCCCCTCGCCTAACAATAAGAGTTCTCCCTCTTGTATCGTAGCGTCGAGATTTACAGCCAATAGCAACAATATTGTTCGCTCAAATATACTCCGAATGAAAGATAAAACTTTGCTCGAGTGCTTGAGAAGGATTTAGTTTTCAATTTCGTTGAGAAATATCAGATAGACTGGTAACAAATGAATTGTAGTTTTCAGATTGATTTATAGTTTGATTTGAGTTTGCTTTTGAGATGTAGGTTAGGATTGATATTGCTACAAGGTGATTGCATTTTTAGGTTTATATGGATCTTGACTGTCAAGTACAATACTTGTATGTAAAGATTATGATGGTAAATTTTTTTTTCCTTTTTTGCTCTTTCACTTTTTTGAACTTTTATGCATTGTTTTTTGTAAAAATGGCCTTCGTCACTACCACAATTCCAACGAATTTAATCACGCATAACATGTCAAAATCCATTCAACAGTTTGGGATATAGGGCGTGCCGAAATGGACATACAAACAATTATACGCGCGAAAAACATTAACCTCCTTCTGTCGCAGTCGGGTAAAATTAAGAGAGTACATAAATGACAATACGCCTTTGCAAATAATCTTTATTCTATGCTTATATTATAAAGAGGAAAAGATTTTTCTTCTGCACGGTTTTCTTCGAAAGTACCAGATAGATCTTAAAAAAATATTTCCTTCTTAAATAAAATACTTTTTAAGAGATTTTAAATGCGGTTTTTATACATTATTATTATTATCCCGACGTTTCATGCATTTTACGGCGATCGTGGTCACGTGGTCAACGTGGTTAGCGTTTAAAATCCTTTAAAAGTATTTTATTTAATATGGAAAGTACTCGCGTTAAAAGAAAATACTAAAAATATTTCCTATTATAAAAGGCAGGTTTATGAGAAAGACTATTTAGCGATGCGGTGTTACGGATATATCCGTAAGGCACAACTAGGTTTAAGATAAATTACAATTAATGTCAATTACTTTTCTTCCTTCGAATGTACATTAGAAACATTTTGCCCATTATATAAACATACCATTATAATGGGTGATCTGAACACCTGCTTATTAAAGAATGACACCCGCTGCA
>LQNK01000749.1:25001-36466 GCA_001586405.1 Phoebis sennae
CCTGGCAGAAATCGCTGTTAAGCGATAAGGCCGCCTAATTGTACAATTGCTTTTATTTTAAAATAGTATTTCTGTTTATCTTTATTTCACTTTATTGTACAAATAAAGAGTTTAAATAAATAAATTATTACAATCTCTGAAATAATACACACGCATTAATTAAAACAATGCTATATTATGGTCCACGTTGTCGCAATTCTTGGTGCAATTACAAGAAACATTCTAGTAGGTAATTGGAATAATTAAACACATAGTTCGCTATTTGGGAACAGTTTCTGTAATTAATTCAAAACAGAATACAACTACGCAATTAATCCTGCATTTGGTTTGCTCTCCAATTCTGTCAGGCGTTTAGAAATCATTATGCATGACCCTGATCAAAGAATGAATAATCGCAGTATTTGATTAACTTGTCTATCTCGAAAAATAACAATTTTTTTCTAGTTAATTCAAAACAGAATCCAGGTACACCAAGAATTCTGCATTTGGTTTGCATTTCAAATTACATCAGGCGTTTAGAAATCATTATTTTTGAGCTAGAATGTATATTGCCATTATTTAACTTTCTTGTAAATGTCGATCGTCTTTTACAATATTCAATTATTAAATTTTAATTTACAAATAAACCTAGCTTTGCGAACATAAATCCTCTGTAATTCGTCTTTAAGACCCGGCAATATCAACTTTCTAAAATTAGAAAAATGTCAGAAGTAACATTACCGCCTCTTTCCCACTTAAACTCGATCTGAGAAATGACTTAACAGAGTCTTCACAAAACCTTAAGAATTGTGGAGATTAATAGACTTTTTAAATCTCGACCATTTGTATCCCGAGAACAAGAAAGTTCTTTTAGCTGATGCGCTTATAAAGATTTCGCGAAGCCAGATAATCAATCAGGCTAAAAGCAGATGAGAATGAAACTTAAATATTAGTATTCGCTAATCCGTTTGATAGGATGGACTTAAAGTAATTGTATAGTAACTTACCAATAATTTAAGAAATAGCCTTTGATCAACAATTTAAATAGATATCGTGTCAGGGCAAAACGTCAAATAAAGGTTCACATTAGAAATGGGCACTTATTTTTTTGGTTTAGTTCGGTTGTCAAAATGCCGCAGTGTCAAATGAAATATTGTTAAAAGTAATTGTTAGTATAGGTTATTTTTTTACGATTTTGGAGTTTATTAGGTAGGTTAATAGGTGTCATGGTTGCTATTAGGTAAAACTTATAACGGCGCCAAAAAATTTATCTCCCTTTATTATTACTCTAATTAGTTAGTATACATCTCTTTTGACGGAATTTAGCTTTGATTATGTATGTGACACTTTATCGAGGTGTATTATTGATCGAAGATTAATAAGTTAACTGTTTTAAAAAATTCAAGGAAGAAATAAGAATATTATGACTATCATATCTCTGTCATGTTTGTAATAACTTATTTTCTTTGACGATAACTTAGTATTAAATACAATTTAATATGTTCCATGGTAAACATGCCTGTAATTGGTAAGGACATATTATGATGTTTTGATCATCAATTCTTAACAAATGTATTCTCCATTTCAGGTGTATCACAAAAATAAATTCCTTTCTTTTATTTACCAAACGGTATAGGTAAGAAAAGTCTCTTTAGATATTACGTTCGACTTTGTATGAATTTGTTGGTGCAATAAAGACTTTGCCTCGAAAATATAATTTGGACTTTTCTTGAAAATTCGCAGTGACGGCCTGAAGCTAGTTCGCGGTCTCAAAGGGTTCTTTTGTCTTTATCTAAAAGAACACGTAAATCTACTTGTCTTATGCCTGATCTTTCTCTGAATGTAATGTATTTACCTACGTTATGATGTAAAAATAGATGTTTTTACTTTCGAAGTGCATGAATCATTTTCACATTGTTTATTACTGTGCCCGCGTATATAGCCCATTCCCGTGGGATTTCCGGGATTAAAAGTATCCTATGTCCTTCTCCTGATTTCTACGAATCTTTTGCCGAATTGGTCCGGCAGATCTCGAGTTATAAGTGTTGTAACAAACCCGTCTTTATTTTATATACGTATATAGATAGATAACTAAGAATGGAGCATTAATTTTCGTTTTTATTTGGATTTAATGTCAAAATAAGCAAATGAGCATACGATTCACCTAGTATTCAAAGTTAAGGTTATTGTTCCTAAAAACCTGCTATAGAAGCTTGAAAGAGGAAAATGCCTCCCTTAAATTGAATTGCTTTTAAATGTTTCTATGGATCATATGAAATCCGTGAATTTGTGTTAATTTTAACGCGAGTATTTTCTTGGTGACGTATCATCGTCGTTTCGACCGTGTCTATGTTTTCCTCGTTCCCGTGGGATTTGATCAAAATCCTTTCGTAGCGAATGCCTACGTCTTACCTTCAACCTGCACGCCAAATTTCATCACGATCCGTCCAGCACTTTGGGCTGTGCCTTGATAGATCACTATGTCAGTCAGTCAGGCACCTTTGAGTTTTACATATTATAAAGATTATTTAACCTGAAGTTCTCAAAATACTTATGAAGATATCTATCAATCGCGACCACGCTTGCTACAAAATGTTCGAAACGTCGCGTTAAGTAATATATAACAAACCGCTAAAAAGCATTTATAGGCCATACGTCACCTGTGTATTCACTTCCTAAGACGATATTAAACACCTTAATCTCAAACAGCTGTCGTTTGTGTCGTAAACCCCAACTTGGACGTTTATTCCCAACTCCACCTTCGATAAAACTTAAGCAATAAATATAGAAAGGTTCACAATTGGTTATGATTTTCTTTTATTGAATAAAGTTTTACGATAAGAGCTGGATGGATCGTAAAACGCACATTGGACGTTTAGCTGAGGGTTCGGTTTCATTTAAATTATTCATTTATTTCTTCCTTCTTATTTCCTTTTATTTCAATGTCTGGCGGACCTATTCCTTTTTTTAATAAATCTAAAAAACCTTAAAATGAGTTTTTGCATATGGTGATAACTGATTTTTTTATTAGCTTTATGTCCGCGGTGCTTGATTGTCTACAAAAATTGGAAAGTTTGAAAAGCAAAAAAAGCTAACTAAAACTTCGTCTGATGAAGAAGAAATGTTGAAATTTTTATATGTTTTTAGTCTTTTCATAGAAAAATTTAAGATTAATTTAAAAAAAACCACACCGGCCGCGGCCTAAAATACTAAATAGGTACCTATAACTATTAAAAATCTCTATGACTATTTAGTATTCATCGTATATTTTTAAAAAATTTATAGCAGCTATCATTGTTTTTGCCACTTAAATAAACATTGTTCTATTATTGTGAATGTAACAGCCTTACTTATAAAAAATGCTTGATTTGTTGCTTAACTACCTCTTAATTGAGTAACTCTCAACGTCCTAAACAACGATTAAAAAATTCTTACTTATAAACGCGTCTCAGCGCTCTCTCAAGTAAGTAACGTCAATTTTAATTATTCTAGCAACATTCAGGAAATAATGCCCGCAATTCACGATAATTTTATAAAATAATGTCGAAAATGAATGATCATGGAGGTTTTATGTAGTTATTTATGGTGGTTATTTGTAAGTATGACGTTTGATTGACGGAAAATCTTCAAATACTTGTCAGTTTATATTATTATTAATCTTAAACTAAAATCCATCTCCTGTGGAAGGGGGCCATTTATTATAAAGAAGAAGAAGGAGAAGAAGTAAATATAAATTATATAAAAAGGAATTCAATAACCAATAAAACATTAACGTTCAATAAATAGGAGTGAGGAGGAAGTGAAAAATCAAATAACTGTGATGACCATGAGCACCAACTGTTCTTACTGACATAAACACCAGGGAAATAATAACAACAGACTCATGCTATTAGGATACAAAAGGAGAGGGAGATTAATAAAAAAGGCACTATGCGATTGGAAGAGGAGTACTACAAAATCAAAAATTTTAAATTTACAAAAACAATTAATATGTTTAATTATTAAATTATTTTTAATATTGATATGTTTGTTCATATTTATTTCATTCATTTTCATCTCCGAGTTATTAAGGGCCATTGCATTACTTAAGTTTTCAATTCCTAAAGGATCTGGAAATAATTAAAATAAAGAGTTAAATATGTATAATATTTTATTAGTACCATGATAAAATTTGTCTTGTTTATCATTTTCATAAATACCTTGATCAAATTAGTCCGCTGAATATAGTATGCCCAAATTATTCAGCATGAAACAAGCAGGTATTATGGTCTTGATAAAATGATAGAAGCCTCGCATTATTGTATAAAAATTGCTTTCCGTGTCTGGAAGAGACACGACGAATTTATTTATTTTTTGACGCCGGCGTATTCTGAATGCACCTTTTTCACATATACTTAAATCGAAAAATCAGCAAGTAATTATCGTAGCCCATTTTTATTGTTATTCAAATAAATAAAAAAACACCAATATCGACATACTCTTTCGTACGTCAAAGCGTCAAATATGATCAGCTGATTGATAAAACATCCGCCATATTGTCGATCAACAGGCTTAAAACAGGGTTGGACGTCTCTTAAATTTTGACATTATTTAACAGTTGCTTAATCACCTCTCTACGCTGAATTGGGTTTATAAGTGAAAAAATCCTTAAACAACACCTAACTGGGTATCTTAAAATTGAGAGACGTTTATAAGTAAGGCTATATTATTTTCTTTCTAATATCTTCAGTTTTAACAGAACTTATAAACATTGTTCGTGTCATATTTTATATACAAAAACAACAACAAAACAGTTCTATTTATAAGATATTTTTATCTCAACCTACAATTAATTCCGGAGCTCGGGCAAGACCATTAGTATAAAATAAATATGAAATACAAAACCGCTTTAGGGTGAAGCGACCAAATACCGACCCTTACAACTTATTCGCCTTGTACCGTTCGGAATTTAATATCGCGTGTCACAGCATTTACCAAAGTATATTAGAAAATTAAATATAATTTGTGGGAGTCTCAAACGTTGCCATGGAAACCACACGGGCGGGACGCAAATTGATTGCGCCTGTTTTAATTTCGTCAGATCATTGAGGCTCGGTTCGACAAATAGATGATGTTAACATAATTAAAACGTAAAAATAAAGTGGACAAATTTGGTGTTTGTGCCTTGTATGACTGAAAACTTTATTGTTTGTAGGTATGACTAAGTTTCAGCTAAATTCAAACATATTATGTAGGTCTATAATGTTTATTTTCACACACAGAGGACTATGTTCCAAAAATAAATTTTGTCGAGACATCGTGTAAACATCATTTATTTGTCGAACTAAGCCTGTATACTCATTCCATTACTCTCCTATCCTTTTCTATTTCTCTACCAATTTCCCTTCATTAATCTTCTCCTTATTCCATCACCTTCAAGCCGGCAAGGCAGTTGCGACACTTTGATGTTGTAGATGTTCATGGGCTGCGGTCAGTCACTTAACATCAGGTGAAGCGCATGCTCCGCTTGCCTGCTCTATCATAAAAAAAATATATTTTCTCATATAATCACAATTAAATTTTTCATTACTAAGAGAATATTTATATTATATTGTATCTCTTGTGTACTCATATATCAAAACATGAAAAAACTTATCCTCCATTATTTTAGGTTAATAATACCATACTTTTAGGTTAATAAATACAGACTATAGATAAATTAACATCAAGATAGTAGAAAATTACAATGTTCATCACATCATAATTTTCTACTCATGGGGATCGAACTACTCACTGTACCAATCGGGTCGTCAAGATATGTGAGAATGGTATACGTTCCTCCTCCTAGCCGAATTTCGGCCACGGCGGCCAATCTCTACAGAGATCATCCAACTGCGCGGGAGATATTATAGTGCACAAGTGTGTGCGCAAACACAAGTGCACTCTCTATTCCTTTACTCTCATAGCCCGATGGGACGGCAGACCGACACGACCGGAGAGAGATCAGGCGCAGGACCGTCGGCTTTACGTGCTCTCCGAGGCACGGGGGTGCTCCAGCACCGCCAACTTCCAGACTCAGGGCTGTTACTGAGATTTCTTTGTCAGAAAAATCCCAATAACATTAAGAGAGAGAATGGTATACAGTGCATTAAATCACATTATTAATATTCTGCATGTTGCTTTGTGTTATCGTTATCACGTTTTGGTTTTCCGTTCCATTCACATATTTTTATTTCTTAATGATTCAAGATTTATAGCGAAACGATAAGAAATGGGAGGGAAATCATGAATTACGTTAATTTTATCAGCTCACGTAGCCTTTTCGCGGTGAAATGAAGATAGTCTTGGTGTACCGCAATTTGAATCGTTTTTAAAGGAATCGACGGAAATTTCTTTGTTCGTGATTGGTGCTATTGTAAAGGCGTTTACGTCATGTGCACAATTATATGATATAAAATGTTTTTGTTGCATAATAAAAAAAATTAAAGCAAGATATACAATAGTACCCTGTAGTAACCCGTATCTCAGGATCCAATGTCCCCTCTTATACTAGAAACAATTTTCTAAGACAAATAATAAAACATTGTTTTTTATTTTCAATTTATTTCATGAAGTCATATACATATCTATACATATAATAAAACAGTAACCGAACCATTTTTGTACATTGAATATTTTTCAAAAAGTGTAAATGGTATGCAATATGTATGTTCTATAGATACCAAAACCATGGTTAGTTTTTTTCTGTTTGTCTGTCTGTTTATCTGTTTATCTGTTTGTATGTGCGTCAATCACGTAATAATCACTGGGCAGATTTTGATTAAATTTCACATGCTGATAGATCAATATTAGGTGCAAATTATAGGCTACATTTTATTTGAAAAAAAATAATTTTAGGGGTGGCTCTCCATACATGTAAACGGAGGGTAAAAAATAAATTCACAAATACATCATCAAATTTGATGTCATGAGATAGGTCTTTAAAAATGATATCGAGGTTTCTAAATGCGTTTTTTGCTAAAATAAATATTTTTTGAGATATACGCTTCTAAAGTCGTGAAAATGTTATACCACGTGACAATGTGAGATGGTTGAGTTGCGAACATGTTTTTTTATACTCTTAACGTATAGATTAAGGCATTAAAACACTCAATGAATGCTCTAAAACCTTCAAAAAATAACTAACTCTCCGCCCGTGACCCATTGTAGTCCACGCGTGCGAAGCCGCGGGCGGAAAGCTAGTTGTGTAATATATTACTACAAAATAATTATTGTAGTATACTATATCAAAGAAAACTATACAAAATCATTTCGAGTTAAATTTTTTTAAAGCCATGTATTTAAAAGCTAAGTTTGCGGCTGCAAAGATAAGCAATATTTAATGAAATTTCCATCTGTATGACCGAAAGGTTATCCCAGGTTGAAGTTTTTGCAAACACAATCAAAATAAAAATAATTATTTCACATAAACCGCAAACGTGTCACGTACAAACCACAGTAAAATGATAACTGTGTAAATATTTTATCTACAGAGTTTGTAACAAACCACGTTTAGATAAACGTATATTTTCAGATGAAATATTTTTACATCGCCCAGTTTTTGCATCATAATTAATGCTTTATCTGAGACTACCTGAGCTCTGAGGTTTCTCCCTCGTATATATTCCTTGCCCGAAGGATTTTTGGGGTAAAAAGTATTCTATGTCAATTCTGGGATTTCAAAGAATCTTTGTACAAAATTTCACCCAAATCGGTCTAGTAGTTTTTGAGCCTATTCAATACAACCAAACAAATAAAAAAAGTTTTCCTCTTTATAAAATTATTATAGAAAAACGATAATTTAAAATAGATAGAAATTGTAATACTACAATATTCACAGTAAAGATTTAAAGTTCATTAACTTATTTCATGAATAAGCGGACACAAATATACACAAGTAATTTTTATAAAAGTTTGATATTATTTTGCGGGACCAAGGGGTCCAGGGGTCAAAGTTTTTACACATTCAAAATATGTAATTATTTCACAAAACCGCAAACAAAACACTCTTGTCACGTACAAACCACAATAAAATGATAACTGTGTAACTATTATATACAAGTCTAGAAGATAACCGTATATTTTCAGTTGAAATATTTTTACGTTGTTAAATGTACCTGAGGTAATCTGTTAATAAAGTTTAAATCGTTGAATTATGATACAGAAAATATAGAGACATTATGGTCGCGCGAATTCAATTGTTTTATTTTACTTAGTTTTAATGTCATTTCTTGAGAATGGATTTTGTTATTTATGGGCGTTAGATATGTTGGTAAAAGCCAAAAGAGAAAAGTATGTTATTTTTAACATGGCTTTTTATGCCACTCTTAATACCCCTTAGGTATGTTTTAATACAGTCACATAAACAGAGCTGTGCAATCAAAGACCTAAAATACTAACCAAATAGATACATTCATTCCATTATATTATATATTCAACAACCTTAATTAATAATTATTTATGGAAGAATCCAACTGAATTATTATCAATGAAATAAATTATCCCTCCTCTCCGCTTTCTTTTTTTTTTGCAAGCGCCATTGAAAATTTATATAGCTCAAAACACTACTAGACATTCTAAAGAAACAAACAAAACCTCACTTATCAAAATCCGTCCAGCCAATTGGGCTGTAGAACGTGCCAAAGAAATGGACATACATACACTTGAAAAACATTTCACTCCTTTCATCGCGTAATTTAGATCTTTCTTTACCATTAAACAAGCAATCTTGAAAATTGCCAAGAAAAAGAATTTTATTTGCAATAAGTTATCAAATTTAACGTCCTTAAGCTTTCAATATCGGTCTAAAAAGGGAGCCTTCAAGCATCCCCAGTGTCGTCGATTCCCGAAGAATTCCCTAATTACATTCCGACGGAGTCATATCCCCGGCCCGCGACACCATTGGCAGAAAACTTTTATATTGCCAGGACATTACATACTTTTTAGTATGGATTTATTTAAAACTACTGTCTGGGTGTTCATTTATCTATAGTATGTATGTATTTACAAAAAAAAAGTATGTTTAAGTATGTCTATCAGTTATCTAGCTTCCATAGTACAAGCTTTGCTTAGTTTGGGACTAGATGGCGTTGTGTTAAATGTCCAGGAATATTCATTTATTTATTTGTAAAAGTATAGTATTCTTCAAAGTTGAATAAAAGATTAAATAATTTAAGCTGTGCTCCGCGGTTTTACCCGTGTATATATCCCGTTCCCGTAGAATTTTCGGTATGAATACTATCCTATGTTTCTGGGGTTTCAAAGAATCTCTGTACAAAATTTAATCGAAATCGGTCCTGAAATCTTTCCTCTTTATAATATTAATATAGATACACCAGAAGTTTAAAGAAAAAATTTAAGCGTAGAATTCTAAAATCATCGATGTTTGTATTAAATGAGCGGGTTACATACAATGACACACACACTTAAACATCACATTAAACCTTCTTAAGACAAAAAAATGATATTGCTGGAATTGTTAAAAAATCGCTTGCGAGGCAGGATTCAAATCTTCTTTAGCAGTGAGTAATAAATCCCGGGATATTACATACATTATACATGGACCTTAAAAAGGGAAGAACGCCAAGCCAGTGTCAATACCCGAAGAATTCCCTAATTACATTCCAACGGATTCATATCCACAGACCGTGACACCATCGGCAGCAAACTTTAATATGGACCAGGACATTACATACGTTTTATTTCCTTCAATTTAAGAGTTTTGAATAGCTAGGCTGTAGAAGTTATAAATGAGATAATTAAGACTTCGTTAGCATGGCAAAATCGAACCTGTGGGATTGGTCAACAGTAAAAATCTACCAATTATCGATATTAGTTATTTATATTATAAACTCGAATCCTACTAGTCCCTCTATTATAAATGTTAAAGTTTGTGAGGATGTATTTGTATGTTTCACGCAAAAACTACAGAATCGATTATGATGAAACGTAGTATACATATAAGTAAAGGTTCAGAATAACATAATGGCCACTTTTTAATCTCTGTACAAAATTTCATTGAAATCGTTCTTGAAGTTTCAGAGCCTATTCAATACACACACAAACAAACAAATCTTACCTCTTTATACTATTAGTATAGATACACCGGAAGTTTAACGAAAAATTTAGAACAGAACACCAAAAACATCGGTGCATGTATTAAATGATCTGGTTACATACAATGACACACACACTTAAACATCACATAAAAGCTTTATACGACATAGGAATGATATTGCTTGAAATCTTTAAAAAATCGCTTGCGAGGCAGGATTCAAATCTTCTTTAGCAGTGAGTAATAAATCCCGGGATATTACATACATTATACATGGACCTTAAAAAGGGAAGAACGCCAAGCCAGTGTCAATACCCGAAGAATTCCCTAATTACATTCCAACGGATTCATATCCACAGACCGTGACACCATCGGCAGCAAACTTTAATATGGACCAGGACATTACATACGTTTTATTTCCTTCAATTTAAGAGTTTTGAATAGCTAGGCTGTAGAAGTTATAAATGAGATAATTAAGACTTCGTTAGCATGGCAAAATCGAACCTGTGGGATTGGTCAACAGTAAAAATCTACCAATTATCGATATTAGTTATTTATATTATAAACTCGAATCCTACTAGTCCCTCTATTATAAATGTTAGTTTGTGAGGATGTATTTGTATGTTTCACGCAAAAACTACAGAATCGATTATGATGAAACGTAGTATACATATAAGTAAAGGTTCAGAATAACATAATGGCCACTTTTTAGTCCCGGAGTTGCCACGGGATCCGAAGTTACGCGGGTGAAATCGCGGGGCGCGGGTATTATTATATGCGATGAGAATTTTAATGCTATAAATGTTCTACACTTTGTGAATAGCTATTTTAAGAATTGGTCAAAAAATTTATAATGAGACCCAAATCTGCCCTACACTTTTTTGCCATTTACGACCTATACCTTTTCTACCCTCATTTCTTTTAAATTTCTTTTGAGGTACTCTTCAATATCCGAAAAAGGCTACATAGTTTTGGACAACTAGTATACTTAATAGATAAATTGCATTATATTAATCCTATAAACAAGCCTAAACACATTGTACTCAATTGGGTTATTATAATATCATTGTTTGATTACGAACTCTCGTATAGGATTGTGAATTTTGAACTGGGATTGATTTATATGAACATTGTTAAATCTGAAACTCAAACATTGTAACATAATAATTAATTTCATAAGATTTTGCCGGACTTTAAAAAGGATTACTATCTTGTCTGTTTCCTTAAGTTTTATTTGGTCCCTTTTTAATTATTTTCTATTTCTATGTGTATGCAATTTACATAGTTAAATCAAAAAAATAATGTTTTTGTAGTAAGTTGTTCAAATTTCAGATCAGCATAGAAAATTACTTGAAATAAACAAAAAAGAATTACCGAATTCGAAATCAAACATGTTTAATTATATTTGATTTCA
>LQNK01000749.1:36768-48109 GCA_001586405.1 Phoebis sennae
GGATTGTAAATTGTGAACTGGGGTTGATTTATATGAACATTGTTAAATCTGAAACTCAAACATTGTAACATAATAATTAATTTCATAAGATTTTGTCGGACTTTAAAAGGATTACTATCTTGTCTGTTTCCTTAAGTTTTATTTGGTCCCTTTTTAATTATTTTCTATTTCTATGTGTATGCAATTTACATAGTTAAATCAAAAAAATAATGTTTTTGTAGTAAGTTGTTCAAATTTCAGATCAGCATAGAAAATTACTTGAAATAAACAAAAAAGAATTACCGAATTTTAATTTTCTATGCTGATCTGAAATTTGAACAACTTCATAAACTAAGAAACTCAATAGGTTACATCTTAACATAATAATATTTCGTGTGTCATATAAAATTTGTCATGCAAATTTCATCTTAAGTGACCGTTTTACTGAAACGTTGGATATTTAGTCGGTGAAATGTGGTCTTAATATTGGAGTGCTACAAAATTTTGTTTAAAACCTTTAACCAGTGGTTGCCTGCTAGAGATTACGAAACGGGTCTTTAGGTATCTTAATTTCAAGATACTAGACCCTAAAGAAAAATCGTTCAGTGAAATATATAATTTTCATTCGCCCCATGTCCCAATTTACAATGGCAAGGAGACTTTATTTGTTTTCCTATAAATATTATACATAATTATATAGTTATAAAAATAATATTTAAGAATAACTTTTCCAAGATGGTAGAATCCATTATCCTGGGTACCAGGATTCCATAAATTCTAAGGTTGTAGAGAACATTTCTACTGTAGTCCAACCGTCTATGGAAAACTTCTGGGCGCCTGGTAACAGGTGGTTAAATGAAGCTTGATAGTTAACACGATTTACGACGGAATTTCATAACTTTGTGGAAAATCTGGATTTTGCTTTGTAATAGATTAATACTACTTATTACATGAAGGTCGTGGAATGGGTTAGAAGTATATTTACATTGTACTAGCGTGTGAATGCGGCTTTGCTCGCGTTAAATTTGGATAGAATATGTTGTATCACGTCATTTAGCTTATATCGTATCTGTGTTCCTACGAAATTTAATCAATATCCTTTCAGTAATTGGTGCGTGATCATCTAATAATCTAAACATTTTAACATACCTTGAATATAAAAAATAGGGTTTATGTGATTCTAATACCACATCTAATAATCTGAATTATCATAAGGTTGTTAAATATCTATGCATATTTAAATTTCCTCGGTCAAGCATCATACGTGAATATATTAAACAATTTCCCTAGGTCTTTTTTTTGTATTCCTGATTGTAAGGACAAAACTTTTCCTGGAAAAAATGCGACAAATTTGGTCTGGTTGTTGAAAAAAAATTGTTATATTATACGAATGAACATAATATATGTCCGTAATAATATCGCTTCTCGAATGATAAAATAATCGATGGCTATAGAAAATGTTAATCTCCGTTTTAAATATTTTAATCGTGATAGATTATTACCGTTAAATACCTCATATAACATCATTTTTCCTACAAAAGAGGCTTAATTTATGGGCATTATCGAGAATAATCCCCCATTATGGTATTGAGCTGCTAAAGATCGTACTCAATTTAATATTCAAACCCCTCGCAATATGAGGTATTGTAGATTATTCAAAGGAACTATAATTTGTAACAATGGTACTCTAATTTAGTGTACCCTAGTTTATCGTACCCTGCCTATTGCGTTCAATCGGAATAGGAAGTGCCAAATAGCAATGGAATTCCATTCCCTGTTGGTTTTTGCGTTCGAATATTGGGTTTTATAGATATATCTAATTTGTATTTGATTTAATGTTATAATAATAATTAAGAATTAAAGACTATAGTGGACAACCTGTCTATATTTACACTTTCAATTGATGCGTGACTTATGATTCTATCTATATTTTATTACTAGTCGATACGTGCGGCTTCGCTCCTGTAGCATAATGTAATAATAATTATATAGCCTATAAAATATAGCCTATGATACTCGTGGATAATGAAGCTTTTGAGTGGTGAAATAAACAACCTGTATTTTGGGGTCCACCTTCCAAAGAGATTCTATTGATATAAGACAATTTGCAAGAAATAAAAAAATACGAATAATACTGGTCCAAAACGAGTTATATTATGTAAAACTTTTATATTATTATAAAAAATATTGTAAAAAAAATGTTCAAAACAATAGTTGTTGGTCATAACTCGTGCGGTTAACAAATTTCACAACGTACAAGGGAAACTTAGAAACAAAAACATACCTTAATCAACATTCCTTGGTACTAATGACCTGTCCAACTTGTACGTTTGTTCATGAATGCTAGCTGTAATAGACTAGACTAAAGAAACATATTATATGAAAATAATGTTACTATCGCAAAGCGATTCATAAATATTTTTATACAAAAATATGTATATGTATACTCACTTTTGTACTCAGGATATTTCTTCTTCTATACTATTTGCGTACAAATTTTTATCAAGATCGGATAAATATTTATCTATTTGACCCCCTATCCTCGTAACCCCCCCTATTGATTTCGCTCATCTTCAAACTCAACATTTCCTTTTGTCTAAACTATTTACCAACGAAATTTAATAATGATCAGGTAAAAAATAAATAAGTTATCGTCGGACAAAGTTTTTCATACTTACACACAATCAAACAGGCATACATGGAGTCATACAAACATACAATCGCCCGGCCATCTCGACTCTGAGACCTCGCTTCGGTCAATTAAAAGTGTCAAGCTAAACTTTCCCTGTCAGCCCTAATGACCTGTCCAACTTGTGTGTCGTTTGTTATTCATAAGTGCCTGTAATAGCTCACGCTACACAAGGTTGTGTCGGTTTTGTATGTGATTTTTATTTACAACAAACTTCACATTACAAAAAGGATATTTCACGGATATTGACGACTAGCTGATCCGCGCGGCTTTGCTCCCGTAGCATAATGTTATAAATATATATAGCACATAAAATAGAGCCAATGCTATGTTACTCGTGGATATGGTAGCTTTCCAAAGTTTAAAAAAAATAATCTTTAAAATCGGTCAAGTATTTCTTGAGCTAAACACCACCAACAAACAAACAAAGTTTTCTTCTTTATAATATTAGTGTAGACAATTCTTTCCTGTACCTCCTGCAGAGATATACCGAAGCGGTGGTAGACAAATATTACTTTAACATGAACATTAAACTACTAGAGTCTTATGCCCAGTTCCTATAAAAAAAGAAACGAAAGTACAATATCCTACTAGGCGTAGGTGCAAAACGTAGATTAGTTTACACTTGAAAATATATATGTTGACCTATTTAAAAATAACTGATTAGTTTTTAATAATAAAATAAAAAAGGTGATATAAAAGTATCCTATATCATTTTCCTAGTCTTCATTAATTATATCTCCCTTCGAATCCGCTTCTATCCTAAAGTATCGAATCCTCTCCTATCTTCCTACGAATTTTCTGCAGAATTGGTCCAGCAAATTTCGAATTATAAGTGTTATAACAAACTCCTTTTTGTTTTATATTTGTTAAGGGTAGATTATAGATGTCAAAAAGACGAACAATGCGTTTACATATCGTTTCGTTTTCTTTAAAAGCTTTCTAATAAAATGTCTCTACTACATTTTCTGCTTACCATGTAAAGTATTAATTGACACAGGCCGCTACTTATTTGTAGAAGAATATTTACAGACAGTGTCAACATCGATAATGGGCTGGTATCATGTGATCCTCTCATAACCACTCAATTTGTGTTACGAATATTTTCATTGCTTCAATTATAATTTACCAGGCGTTTTTCTCTGTAGTGTTGAAAATTATAGGGGATATAAAGTAAGCGGAGTAGAAGGCGAGGGGAAAATATTAGCATAAAAAATATTTTTATTAATAAAGCATTAAATGTTTCTATTCATAATAATTATTAATTCCCATTGTGTCATTCATATTGACATAATATTTTTTTGATGTTATAGCAGGCAAGCGGGGCGTCGGTTTACCTGATGGTAAATGACTGACCGCAGCCCATGAACATCTTCAACACCAAAGTGTTTTAGATGAAGGAAGGGTAGGTGATAAGGAGAGGACTAATGATAGGAAGTTATTCTCTATTTTTTCCCGACTTCATAGATAAACACTCGGTATAACAGAAAATTATGTTTTGTTAGTAAATGAAACATCTTTGTTGATATAAAGTTCTTACATTTATTGCTTGTGGTGTCTACAGTAAAGATTAAGATATCTTTACATCTTTCTAAATAAATAAATATTTCGTTTTTATGTTCACGGTACCGGTCCAATGGGTTATTACTAATCGTAGTCTCTATCTGAAAGGATTATAAGGATAACAACTAAATTAAGTATTTAAAATCTTTTGTCTTGAAATCTTCTAACATCTATCTCTTTACAAAACTTTCCTTGAATTTTCAAATTATGTTAAATTTAAATTATTTAGTATTCACATTTAATAAGTCAATTATTGATATAAATTGTAAATGTAGCGAATTATGTCCCATATAATTGGAAATTGTAACTTTTATACGTGGTTTGATACAAAATATGGACATAATTTGAATGTATTGTCTAGGGTATTACGCGTCAATTATTAAAATACATCATTTCACGGGAGATATTGGTTATATTGTACTCTATTAAATTCACGGTACAAAAGGTATTTTAAGCTCAAATTCATGAAATAATTTTGTTTATCTCAATAAATTCAAGACATTCCAGAACGACGAAACTTAACAGCTTAATACACCTTATATTTTGAACAATCGAATATTCCTACTTATATTATTAATATGAAAGTAAAGTTCGCATATCGGTGTGTAAATCACGTCAAAATTACTGAACAGATTTTGATGATATTTCGTATACAGATAGGTCATTAGTTAGATTAGGTTACCGTGAACCCCTCTCAGGGTGTGTGAAGGAAAATCAAGGGGTTTTAGTCGATGCAAGTCCGACGTAACCCGGTTCTTTCCCCTGACAGCCGGGCATGCGAAGGCATTTCCCTTCATAAAAAAATGGTTACATATAGGATTTAAATTTAACTTGAGCACAAGCATAGACAGAAGCTAATATGATAGAATTAATTTTCATTCAACGCGTTGTATATTTATATTTATACAAATTTGTTTTACGTACAATAAGTGAACTATAATTGTTCTTGAAAAAAGTTCTTTAAACCTAATTTTACGTTATAGGTAAACTACAATCTTACTACGAACAATAGCTCAAATTCTGACGGTACATATCACAATAGACAGGCCATCAATAGAAGGAAATATTGAATCCGTCCATTTACGTGTTTTCCTCATTGTAATGTCAAGAAATAATCCATATAATGGACGAAATGGGGACAAATTGCTGAAATGATAAACTGATGGAGTTTTAAGAGCATTTCTGAGGTCGTAGCAGAAAAAGAAGAACATTAAATTCTGTGGAGTTTATTTTTTTTACACTTTAATTATAAGGAGGAAAGATTTGATTTTTGATTGAAGAAAAGGCTCTGAAACTAATTGACCTATTTGAATAAGTATTTTACCATTGGAATACCATTATCCCTGATGAATATAGACTATATAACATTATCCTATGGAAGCAAGCCGCACGCAGCAGCTAGTAAAATAAAAAGTACTAGAAAATACGATACTTTTGTAAAAAAAGTAATCTTAGAAAAACGTTTGAATTTAAATTTCGTTGCTAAAAAACCGCAGGTGAAAATAAATTATTTTGAGTTGTAGTTTATTATCACCCACTGGATACTGTAATATCATAGACGAAATCGGCACTGTAGTACCACGAGGCGTTCAAATAGTTATCGTATCACATTTTTATTGTTATTTTTCTTAACTACCAGACTATTTTAACACCAAATAATTCATGAATCTGAAAATCGTAACTAAATAGATTCGATTTAATTATGGTTTTAATAAATGAAATAAGCGCTCTAAATTAATTATGAAACGTGTATGCGGTTACCCAGCGTACGGGTGAACTATTAATAGCAAATAATTTTGGTATTATATTATTTGATCTTTAATTTACTTACTATGAGTTCTCACAACGCACAGGGGCCCATAAACGCATTCAGAGACGATATTTGAGTGGTGGCTTGTCACTTGCTGTTTAGATTTTTATTGTTTTTGAATTATAAGCTTGTCTTACTACGCATAGTACAACCTTTACTTATATAAGCATTGTTTGTGTTATAAACCATCTTGTCAAGTGTCAAGCGTGAGCGTTTTTTAAATACTAAAAATAATAACAAAATTAATAAACCTCTATTAGTTTTAAATGACCGAGTGAAGCGAGGTTTCAGAGAAGAGTCGGCCTGGCGAGTGTAAGGTGTATGTAAGAAGAAATGTCTGTTCGAGTATCGTTAATCCCATCTTGACAAAAATTTGAAGACAAAAAGGTCTCGATTTATACATAACAGTGCGAGGTCTAGATCGGGGCGAGCCACTACTTAAAATAATCATATTGCATAATTGTATAATATACTTTAAGAAAGTAACTACATCTGCCAACAAACTGTCCTACAGTTTGCCACAGTAATATGTATGATTAATTTTGTAATATTTTTTATGGAAATAAATAAAGAAATAAATAATAAAATAAATAACTAGGTTTTTAATTTTGCGTGTCAAAGCTGACGTATTCAATATTATTGACACCATTTCTAAAAAAATGTACATGACATTTATACTTCACTGCATGGCCTAAAACTCTAATACAAGAATAGCCATTAGTTCTAACAATGACGTAGATCTCTGTCTTGGCTGAAATAAAGGCTGTATTTTTAGAAAAGCACGAAATAGGGCGCATGAAAAATTCACTATATTTTATGCCGACTGCCGATTCTTATATGTCCTTTATACGGCTTTGAATATTCAATATCCTTTTACATCATGCAAAGGAGCAGGGCCAAACATACCTAAGATACGTCATAAAAATGTAATATTCTAGTTTTTCAGAATGTTGCAGAAGCTGTTGACACAAATATAAATATTTATATTGTTTATTTCTTTATATGCGTGACGTTGGAATATTATATTTTGCTATAACAAGGGATAGCAGCCAAGCATAGCATGTAGCCAGGATATGATTTCAAAAACAAATTGAAAAATTCCATCATTTGAAGTCTTGCCACAAAAAGTGAAAAAGGATGTATTTTTTTAAAGTTTCGAAAATGTTAAATATCTCCAAAACCAACGGATTTTTACTGAACATATTTTTTTCTTAACTGTCACAACGTCCAATCTTTACGCTACACCTTTATATGTGCTATTGTTTACATTTTGCTTTTGTATGTCTAATTCACGTCAAAGCAATGCCTGACCTCCGCTCTTATAACTTCAAATTAGTGAACTTCTTTACACTACTCATTATGCTGCATAAGCACTTCAGTCGTTAGTTTTATTTCAATCTAGCCTTCTTGCTCATTAGACTGACATTAAGCTTTTTATTATTAAGCCTTTCCTAGTTGCCTGGCCTTGGCACATCGGAACTTTTTAGTTCGTAATTAAGAGCCATATAAAAGGAGGTTGTTGTCTGAGTAATGTTTCTAATGATTCATTAAGAAGCAAATTTCAATCTGTAATATTGTTGTAGTAGTCCAGTGTCGAAAGCTTAGAAACAGGTTTCATCCTGTTACTAGTTTTTTTTCGTCCCAAAAACTATTGACTTTGGGCTATATTACCAGTATTTGTATTCGTTTGGTTGATTCATTTGTAGAAATTCTGTCTTTATTAAATACTTTATAATAATGTCAGAATTTCTACAAATGAATCAACTTTCACAACTAAACTATTATGAAAGTTTCTTAATGTTTGTTTAACCAGCCGCAGGATAGATAGAGAAATATTGAATACATTATATATAACTATTTATTTTCGATTGAGATTTCAGTCTGTCCAAAAAACAAATACCTATAATATACCTATAGTATACCTTAAATAGTGTATAATAAGGTACATTCAAATAGACACTTATAACATTTAGACATATGTTCGCCATTACCATTAAGATCTTTTTATGCCACCAAATCTACATGTAAAAGAACCAATAGACAAACTAGCTTTCAGTCACAGGTGGCGTTCAAAATATACCATTCAAGATTGATATGGAACAATCTCGATTTTTCAGTGAAACTCAGTTTACTGTTACGTTTTATGTTACTTCGTGAACTTTACGACGGCTTTTATCTGAACATTGTACTTGCAATGTGTCGATATTTACATAGTAAAATATTTTTATTTACCAACTAGCTGTACCCCGCGTTTTCTCGCGTATATCCCCCGTTTCCGTGGTACTTTCGCGATAAACGCTATCCTATGTCCTTCCTTGGGTTTCAAACAATTTCTGTACAAAATTTCATCCACATTCTTTTTCTTTTACTTTACAACGTCTGTTTAGATTCGTAATATAATAAAATATATAATTATGGATAGAATAATATATTTATGTTATAATAAACATTTTAAAATATAATTTATTAAAATCATAAAAGTCTCAAGTTTTTATAAGGATGGCGACGATTAGAATATTTTGTACCTGCAAAAACCTATCCTTAACCTTTTATATCAATAGTACTTCACAAAAATTATCCACCGAATTGTTTTACAATATTGAATCGTCTTTTAAAAATTCGTGTCCTAAACAACTGAAAGTTACTCTAATCCCTTTAACAAAGTCATTAAATTTACAAATTCAATTTCGTTTATTATAAAGTTAAACATAAAGATAACGTCAGTTGGCAGAAGTCCTAAATCATACAAATTGGAAACTTCGAAATATCATGAAACTCCATTTTAAACTTGAGGCAATATGTTTTCTATACTAATGGAAAACCAATAAAGGGGAGCGAATATACACAATTTGTTATAACTTCAAATATACTAAGATGTAAACTTTGAAATATAAACATGCGATTGCAAGTAGATAGTACAAATTTCTTGTTTATTGTGTAATATATACTTACGTATATGCTAATGAATCTACGTATCTTATTCTCTGCTCATATATTATGCGAAAGTAATTCTGTGTGTTGGCCTATCTCTTCTTAACGCCTAAGCCGATTTGGATAAAATTTTGGAAAAAACCCTAGAATGGATGTAGAATAGTTTTTATAACAGAAAGTCTACAGGAACGGTAAAAAAGACGAGTGCCACTGCAGGGTACAGATAGTAGCTAATAATTATTCAAATCTGTTCGCTAGTTTTGAAGGTAATCGAGTTTTAACACACAAACTCTTTCGCGTTATATTATATTAGTATCAATAATTATATAAATATATTTTACATTATATGGTTTTTAACATTTTCTTTTTGACAAATATTTCTGCACAAACATGAAAAAGGTACAAAACAAACAATTTTAACGAGAAACAAATACTTGTTAAACGGGAAATCTTGTTACAAACACAACCATGAAGATATCCCACAACAATGAAATATTTATTTTTACAACGATCTATTGTGCTTATACCCTACTAAAGTATGTCTTACAACGATATTTTTTATGTCTCATAAATAAAACCAAAAATGTACATGTATACCTATACAGAACTAGCTGTGTTCCGCAGTTTCACCCGTGTATATTTTTGATTTGCGGGATTAAAAGTATCTATATAATATCCTATATCCTTCTTAACTATCTAACTACGAATCTCTGCTGAATTGGTCCAATAGATCTCGAATTCTATGTGTTGTAACTATAGTATTATATTATCTGTGGTTGTAACAAACACGTCTTTGTTTTACATATTATATTAGATTATTTTTGTTATATAATTATGTATAATAATTATTTAATATTATTTTATTTCAGGTAAGCATCGACTGTCGAGTAGAACGTGTGAGTCATCTTTTTCTAATCTACGAGTTGAATACAGAATCATTAAACCTAGCTTATATAGGGAGTATTTTACTTATTTTAAAAACTCAACTACTGGACAGAATTTGATGAAATTTCTTACACAGGATGGATTTTTAGTCGAATGTAAAGCGAGCGAAGCCGCAAGCAGAAGTTTGTAAAAAAAATAATTGTATTTTTTTGTGTTTGTATTAACGCAAGCAATTTCCATATTAACTAACATACTATTTAAAGGATATTATTAATAATAAAGTTAATTGTATAATTCAGACTTAAAATGCACTCCCAAATGTTATCCAGAGCGATGTGACGTTGATATCTCTTAACATCTCTTGTAATATTCCATTGAAACATTTCAATCGTGTGATGATTGAAGCGATTGAACATTTGTATCAATGAGCGTTTCTGTTAGCGGGAAGTGTATGAGCAAGTGTGTCCATAATGATGAATGAATGTGATTTTGGGAAATTATAATAACCTCAATTATTATTATAGTGTCATTTGAGGTTATGCACTACATTAGTGTTTATTTAAGAGTGTAAAACGCACGGCTTCGCTCCCGTAGCATTATATTATATACTATCTATTTCCCGGGATAAAACATAGCCTATACGAATTCGGAAGAATCTCTCTAAGTAATGTTAAAAAAAATTTGAAATTAGTCCAGTAATTTTTGAGCCTATTCAATACAAAAATACAGAAATACAAAATATATAAATAAAGGTTTCCTCTTGATAATATAAGTATAAATAAGCAGACAATCTATACATATAATAAAAGAGTAACCGAACCATTTCTGTACATTGAATATTTTTCAAAAAGAGTGATTGGTATGTAATATGTATGTTCCATAGATACCAAAACCATGGTTAAAAATTTTTTTTTCTGTTTGTCTGTTTGTCTGTTTATCTGTTTGTATGTTCGTCAATCACGAAATAACTACTGGGTAGATTTTGATAAAATTTCACATGCTGATAGACCAATATTAGGTGCAACTTATAGACTACATTTTATTTGAAAAAAATATTTTTAAGGGTAACTCTCCATACATGTAATCGGAGGGTAAAAAAATAAATTTGCTAATATATCATTAAATGAGATATCATTGGATAGGTCTTTGAAAATGAAATACAGGTTTGTAAATACGTTTTTTTCTAAAATAAATATTTTTTGAGATAAACGCTTCTAAAGTCGTGAAAATGTCATACCACGTGACAATATGAGATTTTGGTTGACTTGCGGATATGCCTTTTTATAATCTTAACGTATAGATTAGGACATTAAAAACACTCAATAAGTTATCAAAAACTTTCAAAAAATAAGTAACTCTCCACCCGCAGCTTCGCTCGCATGGGCTACAATTTTCTGTATTTCAAAGCGGCGATCGTACTGTTAGATTTTTGTTAAATCTATTTCCATTGAAAATTATAAAAAAAAACCTATAGACATGCGCAT
>LQNK01000750.1:2007-46099 GCA_001586405.1 Phoebis sennae
TGTTTATTTCCGGACTCACCTAAAAAACTTTATATTCAATGGATATTTACAAATAATTCATATAAAATATCAAAACTTATCAGTATGTATTAGTAGCTCTTTATAATTTTATAATGCACAAGAATTAGGAAATGCTATCGATTGCCTGCGCAAGCGCAGCTCTACTTACAAACCTTTCATTTATTACCTCTTAACCTTTATATCTGTAAGAGGTAAGTTTTAATTACTGTAATAATGAATTTTTTTATCAATATGAGTGTACAAAGTTACTCCAAAGCTACTAAAAATATCTTATATTACGTACGGCTTACATAAAATGTAGTTGATTAAAATTCACCTGCGTATATCTTGTTCCTGTGGGATTTTTTGGAAAAAAACTATCTATATGTTGTTTCCCGAAAGTAAATTCTGTGCTTAAGGCGTGAAGAAGAGACAGATATACAGATAGAGTTACTTTTACAATTTTTTATAATATTAGTAAGAAAGGATAGTAAGGATGGAAAATACTCGCGTTACAATAAACACTAAAATACATATAAAAAAATACTGTTGTTGATAACCAATTCTTTATACTTTAAACAAAATTCTAATAGTATCATTAAACGCATTAGCAATGGACTAACAAGTCATTATTTCGAAATACTTTTAATTTTATCCTTGTATACTTTATGATGGCTTACCATTTCTAAAAACCATTACCATTAGCATTTTAAAAAAAATACAAATTCTTTATTTGTCAAAAATGTTCAACGTTGAAGTATAACGTATCTTGTTAGTCTATAGGTAATGGGGCTAAGTACCTAACAAGAGACCAAAACGATATTACCACAGTTTAAAAAATACATACAGTTGTTGCACGAAACTGTCAAAGACAGAGTCCCAGATCTCCTTCTATAAATGCCGACATTTTCCGTTCGTGTTATGGGACACGTCTTTCAAGGGTGACTAAAATTTGTTTGTGTAAAATTTGAAAGAGTATCGTCGATATGTATTGTAATATATTTCATATGTTTCCTTACATAAAACAAAAGTTATTTAATTTAATGCGTAACATGACACTCTCTTTTTAAAAGCCATGATTTTTACTTCCCAGTGTGTATAGAATTTGTGACAGCCCTGGCTGTTTTAAACGTCAAAAATCGTACAACCACTGTATGATTTTAACACTGTGTGTGTTCAGCCATTACTACGAAATACTTTTAACTGTATCCTTGTATTTTAGAGTGGATATTGCGAAATGTTGTTAAGCTTAACAATTTGTTATTTTCATCGGAGATGGTTTGATAATATTGTTGTCAAAAAATTATGACGTATAAGATCTTCTTTAACGTAGCAACTATGTTATATAACAGAGCTAGGACTATTACTATTTTTTGGGGAGATTTTTGAAGCTGGAAACTTGTCTGATACTTCTATTATTCTCCAACATGGAAATGTAGACCTAGCTGGTATGTAGCGCAAGTGGCCCTATCGTGCAATGCTCGGATCCCATTCTTTTATAAATGAAGATTTTATTTAGCAGAATGTCTTATCAATAAAGCTCACATATTATAGGTCTTTTTAATACGTGGATAATATTATAATCCACATACTAAATGTATATTTATGGATAATATTGTGGGTTATGCATTTGTAAAATCGATAATTACAACTGTATAAATATTTTTATTCCGGTAAAGAAAAGTGAAAATAAAATAAAATGTCCCTGCTCCTAAATACTCGGTCCTATAACAACACCCATAGGTAGAAATGGGGTGGCGACACACATATTCTTACATTAAATTAAACTATCAGTCTTATTATTTAAGCTATAATTAACTATGAAATGTCACATTGACATTTGCAAGACTGTAATTATAAGATACATTTTAGCGTACCTTAGAACAAACGGTAATTAAATTTATCTTCAATTGTATTAGGTATTGCGGAGAAGTGTGAATCATGGTTGTGAAACACATTACCCTCTTTGTTACCCAACCCCGCACCACGTGTCCGTAACGTTATGTAATTGTTATATTGTCGCTTATGTGGTTTAAGGTAAGAGCGATGAGCGATTACACTTTAAAGAAAGAAATGTTACAGTAAGTTACTAGATTATGCAATTTAAAGAAGGAAATGTTAGTTACTGTAATTAATATACTTACACAATTATAGCAAAAGTTAAAATGAGTTTGTCAGTCTGTCTCACGGGAACGGGAAATTCTTACGGTGTGTACTCTCCGTACGTAAAACGATTCGTTTTATTTTTACGATATTCCACTAGGCGTTAGTCTAAATCGTATCTATAATCAACGTGGCGTTAACATAACTATCAAAACTAACTAGTTCATTATAATTGCTCGTTAATGAAAACGATTCGTATTTGTTATACAATGACGTTCCGTTGTTTACAGGAACCGGGCCTAAATCAGAGATTAAATGTAACCCCTGAGCTTTTTATTTAAAGGAAATAAGTCAATCAATGATGTCTGAGTCTAAAATTTAATAAAGATTGATAAATTGTATTTTATATCTGATACCGTTGACTGTCTGTTTATCCGTATATACCATGATAGCTAGAAGCTGAAATTTTCAAAAAATATGTAATTCCGTTACCGTTAATAATAACAAATATAAAAAATACGACTCGCGACTTGACTGTTTTTTTTATTTGCATTATTGCGATATCATAAGATATTACACAAAATATCTGAAAACGTAAAAAAAGTATTTATTTGGTTAAGATTTTTTTAATCAAAAGGCATAACCATTTTAACCATAAGCCTTTCACTTGGACACTATTGTTTATGTTTCTTATGCGGCTTGGTTTTTAAGTCTATGGTGTGCCATTGACACAGTTCTCGTGATCTGACTATTTTGGCGCCTTTTTATGGCGTTTTTATGGTAATTACATTGTCTTTGGTTATTCGGGTTAGAAGTAGTTCTTTAAAAGGAACGATGGTGTGTAATAAGTTCATCTGATTTGGAGAAATGGTTAAACTATTAGCTAATTGTTTTTTAGATGGTTATATAGATATCGGTTATTTCTTATATAACTTACGTTTTAGGTGAATTCTCACGGTCATCAAGAAATATTATATAACTACAAAAAGAAATAACTATATCTTTATTTCCTTAATAACCACAAATATAAGGTATTTTAGAATGATGTTTTCTTGGATTTAAAGTCAAATAGAAAGACATATTTATATTTTATTACAAACCAAGTAGAGGCTACATGCCAGTTATATGATTACATGATGTCATGTGTTTAGTGCCAATTGAATTGAACATCCTTATTACCAGTTGCAAACCCGACTATTGTCTGGCTTGTTTTTGTTCCTATTCGTTAAATATTTCATTATAATATTTTAAAAATTTCTCGTTGCCTCAAACATATTTTTTGGATAAATATATTTTTAAATTTCGGGTTTGCTTTAGCCCCGCTACTCACCAGCTAGGTCTGCATATCCATGTCGGGCTATTATAGAAGAGGCATCGGACAAGTTTTCAGCTTGCCTCAAGCACCTGCTCCAAATCAATTTCCGTTCGTCAGTCTCGCTAAAGCTCGAGAATAGCTGAACCGATTTGAATAATTTTAGTCTTGAAATATTCATGGAAGTTCGGAGAAGGTTTAAACGGTGAGAAAATATAAAGAAATTGTGAATAGAATAGTAATAAACAAAATTATATTTTTGTATACAAATATTCCCCGTCTGTCAAATACGTCACGTTCAAAATGGCGGTATGAAGTTCGCTGAGTCAACTACATAGTATTTTATATCAATCACATTGTTCAATTTTACTGCCCTGGTGGTCCAATATTTAACACGTTAGCATAACAAGCGAGCGGGCTTGGGTTTGACTCCTTAAGTTAAGGCTCGATTAAGCTGAGCATAGAACGTAACTTGAAGAAATATTCGATTTAGTTATGTGAATAATAATTTAAATGCCCGTACATATAAATCGATGAATGAATAGTTATAAATTGACGCCCCATACCCCAACAGGGTAACAAGTATTCACTATACCAAGTACAATTTCCAAATACATACTTTGTATTTGGCAATTACTTACAAGGAGAGACATATTTCAAGATTAACGTTCTCCTTTCGTAACCGGATTGAATGAAGCAATTTAAAATTGTATTCAGCGCGTATCCTAATAGTTATTGCTGATTTTAGGATCATTTTATAGCGAAACTGTAGCGCACGATGAATTTAAATGTTTAATAAAGTATTGGATTTATTATGTTACGAAAGGGTAAGATACAATAGACAATAAGAAATAATGATGGCTATATGACTCGGTTTAAATGCATTGCACCCGTACTATCTGGGACAAGTTCTTAAGAAATAAAGAGAGAATGCCTTATGTTCATGTCTTTCTGTATAGGAGCAAAAGATTCGAAGGTATTTTTTGCCCCGTGTGACGACGGGTTAGAATACGTGTGTCGCCTCTATTTCTACCCGTGGGTGTCGTTGAAGGCCACAGATGGTAATTCTGCATAACATCTTCAGCAATTAAAGAGCGGGAGCCGAGCATTAAACGTTTAGGTCAACCTCACACCGGTGTAATAACCCTCCCAGCAGAAGATCGGCGTGAAGCAGTATTGCACTGTATTTCGTACGGTAAGCGGGTGACTGAAGGCCTGTATCCATCCCATCCCCTCCCAGCCTTTTCCATCCTTTCCTTATCCCATCCTCTTGAAGACGGCAAGGTATCTGCGACATTTAGATGTTGTAGATGTTTATGGGCTGCGGTCAGTCACTTAACATCAGGTGAACGCTTCGTTTGCCTGATTTAACATAAAAAAAATATTTTAGTTAGAACGAAAGCCTGATTTCCTTCTGATCTTACAGGTATTCATGTTTTATATCAGGTGATCCTTTCTAGAATAATCTCGCCGACCTATGACGTCACTAGGTTATAAGTGATGGTGTATTATTAGTGCGAGGGCGGGGCAAGCTGCTCCTTTTCAACGGATATTAATTGAACAACTTCGCAATGTTGAATAATAGCTATGTCAGGTGTGGTCAACCTTTATTTATATTGTGTTTAATTTTATTTACAGTGTAAATACGCGATTTCATATTGTTTTACATACACAGAAATAAAGATATGATATTTGTTTATTTTTTTATATTTACTTAAATAAAACTAACGATATATCGAATAATGTTTTAAGTATCTAATCAGTTATAGATAATAACTTATTTTTACTAATCAGTTAGTAGTTTTTGGCAAAAAGTAATTAATGATGTTTTTAAAACCCATCATAAAAGTCTTAGTTTTTAAATTGTTATTTTTGTGAAAATAATGTCGTTAAAGAGGTGTTATTGGAAACCATTCCTCTTAAATTAAAACCAATAAGTAATAATAATATAAATTTTACGTTTAAATAAATAATATACCATGAAATATATTAAAAAAAAATACCAAAGGTTGCGCATCTCTGCTCGATGCGTTTAACCGTTTATCCCTTTCTCCAAATGATAGCAAAGTGAACGTTAGGTAATCCCAATATTACGTGTATTACAGATTCACTTATATTACGACATGTTAATCACAATACACTTTTTACAATTTCAAATATTTCATAATACCGTCAATCATCACACTTGTTAACTTTAGAATGCATTTTATATATTTTGCAATCCATTTATTGTGTGTTAAAGACAAATTTCAATCGCTTATCGCTTAAAGACTAGCCATACCCATAATTTCTGTTTTCAAACAATCTAAAAAAATTTAATCCAAATTGGTGCAGTACTGATATGCAAGCCACAACACTATTTCTAAGTCCATGATTGTAACTGGTTGAATCCATCCCAGCGTATAAAGGCGTGTAAGTCGCGGCATATGAACGCAGTAGAAATTCAAATGTGCGAGTGCGTTCGCGCCTAAAACGCCTTATCTCAACAGGCTTACGGCCATTTTTAATATTCTATCTATCCTTTGTTTTGCTTACTAAAGTCAGTAAAATCTATCTATTTGCACTTACTTTGATTTCAATATTAACATTTGCTATGACTTTTGTATATCTATTGTCATTTATTCTGACAACAATCTATCCATAATCATTTATACATTTTTGAAAATGGCCGTTTATAGATCCAACGATGGTAACTCAATAAAAAGACGTGTGTAATGATAAGTGCCACTGATTGGTTTGATAGTATTTAGGGCAATATGTGTTTATGAAATTATATGCGTATCTAAAATTATGGTTGTTTTTGTAACTTTTAAATGCAATAAGAGTGACCTTTTTGGTAACTATGAGACAGCAAAAAACTTGATGCATATTTTAATTATATATATATATATATATACATATATATGTGAATAAAACTTTATAAATCGCTTAATTTACATTAAAAACCTGTAAATAAGAAATCCTTACTATTATTATAAATGCTGTAACTCTGTCTGTCTGGCTTTTCTTCACACTTAAACAGCAACGATCTATGATATTTTGTTCAATTATAGTTTGAAACTCAAGAAAGAACATAGGATACTTTTTATCCCGTAAAACACACGGGAACAGGAAATATACGCACGTAAAACCGCGGGGCATAGTTAGTAATTTAATATGGAGCAGGATTTATGTTGAGCATATAATTTCAATTACACCAATCTTCCACGGTTGTCATTACACACATTTTGATTGAGTTAGCTTCGTTGCATAAACTGAGATTAGATCAGTGTGGTAATACCCCGAGAGCTAAGAACATTTTTTGGGGAGGTGATTTAGGTAGGCTGAAAACTTGTCTGATGCCTCTTCTATACCTCGACATAGAACTGTAGACCTGACTGAAGCAGTGGGGATTTTTTTAGACCTGGCAGGTAGTCAGATCTTCTTTTTTTAGGTCGCCCGGCAATGTTAAAACCCCGATTAAATTGAGATTTTAACATTGCAGTTCATTCCATTCCAGAGGAAGGTTTATACGTATAAAAAATGCATATGGATCGCTAGTTATATTAGATTAGTTAATTATAAAACTCTAATTGCTGTGCGCGGATCTGGTCGGATAAAATACTATTGTACAGAACAATAAAGCAAAGCATACTATCACCTAATCTAGCTAATAGCCTATCTGTATACGAAATTTCTTCGAAATGCATGCATGAAATGCGTCGTGATTGACACACAAACTAAATATCTGAATATCAAAATTTTCACATTTATAATTTTAGTAGGATGTTTAAAATGATTTTCAGTATCAACATAATATTTTTTCACAGATCTAAAGGTTATTTGTAAATAATATAAAGAGTATAATATCGCAATCTCAAAGTGAGTTCGTTCGAATTATCAGATAATACGGAATGTAGTATTGTGTAATAGAATACCGTTTGATTGTAAAACTAGCAGTTTGAAATGTGAGTCGATTTTTTCGAAAACTAATTTGATCAAGATAAAAACTATAAATATTTTTATTATTAACTAGCTTTAGTTCTTCAAGGTTTTTAAGAATTTATGATGTATTTTTAATACTTTAGATACGTAGAGTATTGTTCCATGATTGTTTATGTATTATTAAAAAATAATATACGTATAATTTACTATCTAAGCTCCGCGGTTTTACCCGCATACATATCCCGTTCCCGTAGGATTTTCGGGATAAAATTTATCCTATGTCATTGGGTTTCAAAAAAGCCCTGTACAAAATTTCATACAAATTGGTCCTGTAGTTTCGGAGCCTAATCAATACAAATAAACAAACAATGCTTTCCTCTTTATAATATTTATTACTGGCATTCCGTCCTTCGCACGCGTGGACTACTATCTGAAATAAAATTTGGTTAAAATCGGTTAAGCACTTTAGAAGTCCATCGCGGACAATCCCTGTGACATGTAATTTATATATATAAGATTAGTATTCGTATAGATTATAAAAACTGATTGTGTCAGAAAGTGTTGAGTAGTTTCATTACTCAAATATCTATAATTTAACAAAGGGTCTCATTAAGAAAGGTTTTTATCCGGTCAGTGATAATAAACAATCACCATTATATAATACTAGTGGGCACCTTGAAACCGCCTTATTGCATTTACATAACGATACAGTGAATGTGGAGATCTTCGATTGTATGTTTTCATTGCACAGTCAGTAAATATATGTGACTATGGACAGATTAGCAAAAATATCTGCTTAGTGCTGTTGCTTGTGACTATACAATAAAAAGAGTAAAAAAATAATTATGTACATTGTAATTGATAGATTGTATTGTGACTTCTTGGTGGAAATGCATTTTAAGTATTGAATAACAGACTAAATAGTGGAAATAGTGTAAAAAAGTCTTTAATTCAATACTTAACATGTACATTGTTATTCAATTCATCCATGGCAATATTTTTAGCATTAAGATTTCTATATTTTACTAATACCACCATTATTACAACTACTGTAATACTACTCATTTATTAACAAAATAATAATTGATCCAACAAACTTCTGTGATATTTTGAGAACTAAAATGAATGATAGGAGTTTATTTATTTATTTATCCATAGAAAAATAAAATCTAACATTACAGTCAGGGCAAACTCGTTAAACAATCTACATGCTTTACAATGTTATAGTTGTTATATGATATTACGAACATATAATAACAATAATTTCAGGACAAGTTTTTTAAGTCGTGTGTCGTATTACAATGGAAACGGTAAAGCCTTTCCCGGTCGAGATGATCTCAGTGTTATGTGAAAGAAAGTTAACAGAGCGTACGTCGGTGCGTCACTCAAACGTGTCTGCGAATATTATATTAAAATCTACAATCTAGACTGAGATAGTCTCATACTGTTATAGTCTACAATATTATAGTAAGGTCATTTATTAAATATGCTTGTGGTTGTGTGATTGTAATGCTGCCGAAATCAAAATTGGCGTTTTTTTAGACTTGAATATTTATTTATTATTAAGACATAAAGCATTTTTAGAAGTAATAATACAATACAAATAACTAAATGCTATAGCCAATTACGGACTTATAAGAAAAAGATAAATTTGACAGAATGTTGCACCAGTATACGCGCACACTTATGCACTATAATATCTCCTGCGCAGCTGGTTAGTCTCTGTTGAGATTAGTCAGTATACTCGAAATCGGTCAGAGGAGCTCTTATTATTATTTATTAAATTATTTGAAAAGAAACTTGGAGATTTATGAAGCATTGGAAGCTAACATTAGACATCAACGAGCGTTAAGGTAAACTTCGAAGCTGTTACTAAATCCAATATATTCAAGTATTTAGTTGTATAATGGTATTCATTTGTTTCTTACATAAACAGACAGACATACGAAAATAACTATGCGTATTATTTGCTGTTAAACATATATAAAAAGCAAGACTACAACTAGTGATTTAAAATTCAAATTACAATTTTTCATCTCAGTTAAAATGTGTATATAATTGAGTGGAAATTATGTCTTTAATTCTACACGACTTTGCTATCATAGCATTATGTTGTATAGCCTAATATTTCTTAATTAATGTTCTATCTAACATGAAAAATAATATGGGATCGGAGCAGTAGTTTCTCAGATAAGCGCGTTCAAACAAACACACTCTACTGTAGTAGTAAAGATATGAAATGCGCAATAAAGCCTTTTTTAAATTAAAATATAACAACAACTATATCATATATCCATCTACTACTATCAAAAGTCCCATCTGCATATTTTAGTATTGCAATACTCTGATCTATGTTAATTAATATTTGTGAAATTATAATAAAATTCTGTTATTGTTGTAAGGTCACCAGTTCGAATCGTTCGGAATTTGTTAGATTGAGAAATTTGTGCCAGTTTTAATGGCGTTATGAATATTTATATTAATATATTCTTTGTTTTTAAAGTTGTGTGTAAATTTAATTAATCGTATAAATACGTTATTAAACTGTAATCTGCTTATTAAGGGTAGAGTTTATTTTTATTATAATTGAAATTTTAAAAAATATACATAATTGGTTTTAATAATATGTTCTTAAAATTAACACTCCAAGTACAATATAATGTTTTTCAAACGATTTTGTTTCAAAAATAGAATTTCAATTTAAAACTGTCTATGATGTCTTTCCGTTACTAGAAAATAACATTAAAAACATATTACGAATTTAAATTCGAAATCATATTTAACTAAATTAAGACATATGATAAGAAGACTCCAAGAAAAAAAGAAAAAGAAAACAAAACAGGGTTGATCTTTGATATCTCCCACAGATTGTCCACAAATGATTGCGTTTTCACTATTAAGTCATCCGACGCGAACATGACCGTGCCATTGACCCCGCACCACAATAGAGATGCGATGTGTCGTTTGTTACAGAGTAGCTAAAAACAGAGGCAGAACAAATAAATCTCTGATACTTTTTATTTGTATTGCTGAATAAATGTCTTTTTTTTGGTTCATTTTCTTTCTTTCTTTTATATTTGTTTATAGAATTAAAGTCTTTTTTCACTATTTCCACATTTATTAATAAACTTTATTTAATTTACCATGTGTGCGTGTGTGTGTTCTTGTGTTTATTAATAAATGTGAAAATAGTAGTAGAAAGAAGTGACAATACAGTATATGTATTTAGATAATCTCTGTTTTATATTATGGTTGCCTGGAAGAGATGGTTTTGAGCCATATGGCCTCCAATTATACCTTTACCCGCGATATTGTACCTTTTTTCTTTGGCGTGTATAATATTCATTCATTCATAAAAACATATTTTATGGGTAAATAATGAACTAATCTAACATTTCAAGATTGTTCAAAAAGATAACATTCCAATCTAAACGAACACTATTAACAATAGAGGAAATTAAACGCAATTAGACCATTGAATAAATAGCGCATCGAATTGTTATGTGTTATATGTTTATGATTTCTGTTTTTATTGAATTGAAAAAAATTTATATCTCCTGTTATATATTGACTTTCTCTAAATAACTTTGCTATTTTAATAACATCGCCAATTTTTATGAATTAGTTCCGCCAATCAAGTATTCATATCTAGACTGTATTAAAGTCATATCCATCCAATTTATTACAGATTTCAAGGCATAATAAATATCATGGATCCGTATTGATATATCCGATAAATGAATTTGAATGTCAAACTCTTTCGAGTAAATCAAAAAATATTTGATTCAAATTTTAATAATTTTGCCTCTAGCTTTAATACGTAGTATAGTGTAGCTCATAAAGTATTATTTTTTAATTAAATTAAAGTCTCTGTCGCATTATAATCTGTGCTCACTTGACACGAATGTTGAGTGATGTTTTATAGCATGATCTTCAATTATTACTTCAATCATAAACACTATCAAGGTCTCATCCAAATGGCTTAATGTCAATCATGATACAATAATTTGAACTTGAGTACTCATCAATAAAAATTTCTATTGGCATGATTTTGCACATTATTTGAGTTTTGTGAACGAAAAAACTTTGTCGAAAATATTTGTTTAACAATATAGATTACAGCATTAGTTTCTTTTTAAAATGAAGGTTAAAATATATGGTTTCAAACTAATATTTACAAATTAATAATATTAGTCTTTAAGTAGCACAAATTTACAAATACACAAAAAATTACACAATGTACATGAAAACTTGAACCTGAAATGAAAACACTTTTCTACTTAGAATAATAATAAGCATATATTGTTTAACGATAAATAATAGGTTTTTTCGGGTATGCGTGCCCATATTATAATAGAAAATTAAAAAATCGTAAAATAAAATATTAATATGATTTAAATACAGAAACAATAGAGATAGAACCAGCAAATGGCGGCCTTATAGCTATTCGGTTCACTACCAGGCAACCTTTATAATAAGAAAGCTTCGCGGGAGAAAGCCAGACAACAAGACTAAGAAAGAAAAAAGAAAAATAAAGCTAAAAACAATGATTTAAATCCACAGTAAACCAAGGACACACTATTTGTAATCTTGCCGCATGTATTAAGGTCTTCACAATACTTTTTTATAAGAGAATTGAGGAAAGAGCTTTTGCTTGCGTAAAGTAATATTAAATTAGAGAATGTAGGTATCGTAAATTTGAACTAAGTATGTTGCGAAACGTCTGGGCTTTCACATGGAACATAATACGTGTATTAGTATGTGAACTGTATCCAATTGAGAGTAAATCTTATGGTTTAAATATAGCTTCTTTTTACGTGATTTTTTGCATTTGATGCGTCATGAAGAAAGAATTATTCAACATAACAAAACATTTATTCAACAATTAACGTGAGTCATGTATTTTAAAGAAAACAGACCTTAGAAAACAGGAAAAAAATGTAATGTCAAAAAGGAAGTGTCAGATATACATTGCTCGTTTCAGTGCAAAAAAGTACAGGCTATATAAAGAAGAACGATCACATGAATAACTTCACTTTTTAAATGAAGCATAGCAACATTTATAATACAGTGTTACACTATTTTTTGAAATTGTATTGAACTGAAAAGTGGTATAACTATAGAATTCCGCCTTATTCTAAACTGTCTGATCCGCGCGGCTTCGCTCCCGTAGCATAATGCATATATAGCCTATAAAATATAGCTTCTGTTATTCATGGATAATGTACTTTTCGAATGGTAAAAGAATTTTTAAAATCGGTCCAGTAGTTTTTGCGCCTATTCGCGCCTATTCATTACAGACCAACAACAAAGTTTTTCTCTTTATAATGTAGATTATTTTATTCAAAACCTATATCTAGAACACCAGTGTTCCGTCACAGTATGTTAGACGCAATATGTGACGTGACTAAGTCTTGCTTCGTTCCACTAGACTAGCTTTAAATGACCTAGACTTGTCTCAACTTACTGGTGTTACTTACGATTTCACTACTGTGAATCCACATTTGACATAAGCTGTCATAGCCATGTTTACTCCCCTTTTTACGTTAAAACAGGCAAGCGGAGCATGCGGTTCATCTGATGTACCAGATGCCTTGCCAGCCTGAAGGAATTTAATAAGGAGAGAATTAATGATGGGAAATTGTGAGAGGAGAAGAACGGGAGAATTGGGAGAGTAATGAGATGGGAATACAGGTATCCGGGTACCCGCTCGCCGAACGAAACATAATGCAATACTGCTTCTCGCCGATATTCTGATAAAGGGATGGTAATTACAACGGAGCGGGCTTGACCCAATCATACAATGCTCCCTCTGTTTTACTGCTGAAGATGTTATGCAGCAGAATTACCCCCTGTCGCCTCTTACGACAACTTAAATGAATAATAAATCTTATTTTAGATTAAGAACGTTGCCTCACTTGTTCGCATGAAATCATACCGATCAATCTTTATCTCGCAACGAAGCGCATATTAATCAAATATTATTATTGAATTGCTGTATTGTCGTTCAGAGTAAGGAATACCATCAAATAATTACTATATAAGACTTTAAAATGCGTCCTCGACAAAGTAAGAAAGGGTTTACTCCATCCTCGTAAAAATTGTTGCTAAATTATCTGTTGTTAAACCTTTACAAATCAAGATATCGTCAGCGAGTGTATTAAATATCGTGTATTAAATGTCTCTTCAGTCGCGCTGAATAATGAAAAATTAAAGCATGACTTTGGAAAATGGAGAACACTGAAATCTGTTTAATCGTGTCGCGTCAAATGAGTACGCAGCCTAATGCCTCCCCTATTACTCGTTTGCTTAGCACTCACAGAAGTATTTATAACACATTATAAAAATTTGAATTAAAGATTTAAGCCGTTGGTTCATATCTTCGTGATAGTCGGTCTGAGTAAAGCACAATATGAAGGTACGCCTCAAAGACATAAAGACGCTATCTAATAATAGATGACCAGGCATCGACGTGACGTTATACTCTTAATAACTACACTAACTACATACAGAATATTTAACACATTTCTTGGTATGTGTTGATCTGAATAAGGAACACTGTGAGGCTGAACTGTTGACTATGCCGTCGATAGAAATGGTCAGGCAACCGACGCGATGTTCCTTTCTTGTCGCGTCAAATGGGTAAATGGTCTTAGATTCTTACTCCCCCCTTATAGCTCGTTTACCTTGCTCTCACAGAAAGAATCTTAAAGATAATTACAAATAGATAATGTTTTTACGCAAGATCCGATAGGATGGACGCAAATCGGTGTCAAGGGGAAATTTAAACTGGATTACTTAAATGGGTAGTAATTACGAATGTGATTAAAATATGATGTTACGATATTATATCGATCGTAGAAAGGGTATTGATAGTTAAATTTTGTAATTGGAGCCTTACATTGTAAACTTTTACCTTTTATTACTGCTGGAGCGAAAGGTAAAAGCAATTTATAGTAAAATTTTGTAAACATACAAAAATTCATATGATTTATACATATAAATATTACACGTTAACGTTATATTGATTTTTTTTCCTCTTTCTTTTTTCAGTTTTTCTTATTTTTGTGTATCGTGTATTTAAAATAAATGAATTTATTTAAAGCAGTATATGTATGAACATGCATCTCACAGTAGCTAAGCTGTCAGTAGATAACCTTTAAACTTAGCTGTCTTATGTCAGTCGTGTAAGCTACCGAAAATCTTTAGATCCTACATTACGCTACACAATTTTATACAGAAGTAGCTGAGCTTCGCGGTTTCACCCGCGTAGATATATCGTTCACGTAGGATTTTCAGGATAAATTATCCTATGTCCTTCTTTGGGTTTTAAAGAATCTCTGTACAAAATTTCATCCAAGTCCCGTAGTTTCGGAGCCTATTCAATACAAACAAAGAAATCTCTCCTCTTTATAATATTAATATAGATATACTTGTATATAGATCATATTATTTTTTAAGATTTTTTAAAGGGTAAAATGTTAAAAAAATCTGTAATTTATGTGAAATCACTAGTCTAATTTAATGAAGTAAAATTCAAACCATAAAATGTAGAACCATAAGTTGGTAGCTAATTTATGTCTGTTAATATAGTGTGAATTTGCGATTAGGACGTTTCGAAATATATGATTAAATTTAGGAGCAGTTTCCTGTACTTAGAGGCTAAATTAAAACTTTTATCGAGAACAGAACAGAGAATATATCTGCATTATAACGACACATTTTTTATCTATTATTTAACACAAGTAAACAAACATTTAGAAGTTAAAGAATTTAACGGATTTTAAACACGATTTATTCTACTTATTTGCATTCACTTTACTAATTACAGTGGTAATGCAACGTTATATAATTACACACTTGTAATAATTCATATTTCCATGCAAATCAACAAGATGTAACGGTTGTGTTTATTTTTGTGTTAAAATTACTGAGTTTATGTAAATCAATTATGATTGTGTTTTATTTGCGATTTGATTGATGTAAATTACAATTATTATTTATGATGTATAATAAAACGTACCTTGACTAATAAAAACATACCTACACATACATATTAATTTTTTTATTTATAATGTTGTATTCATCTTAAATTAATTAATATTATCTTATTAATATATAAATTACGTGTCACAGTATTTGTCCGCGATGGACTTCTAAACTACTTAACTAATTTTACCCAAGTGTGCAGGTTGATCCAACTTGAAAGAATGGATAGTAGTCCACGCGTGCGCCAATTGGGCTGTCAACAAATCAAGATGCAGTTACATTTAAGATTACGATAAATAGAATAAATTAACTTATATAAGAGTTATAATTTATTTATTTATTTTATTGGCTCATTCACAGGTGATACATTGAAACAAACAAAATATGATACAAATAATTTATAACTTAATGTATTACTAAATTAAGAATGAGCACTGCATGCAAGATATTTGTAAAATTAAAATTAGAGCTTAATTAAATAACATTAACAATTTCGTTAAGTAGGAGTTCTAAAATCATAATTAATTTTAAACAGTTTTAATATTATTAATGCCATCAAGATACGAAAAGCACCATAAAAGATTTCGCAAACTAGCTTAAAATATGTTTATTATAAATCTCGCTATTTTTGCAAGTGACCTGCTTTGAACAAAAAGACCGCCTAGCAAATCACTCGGTGTTACGTATCCTCGGCTAAGAATCTTTGCAATATTATGAGATTATCTTACATTTTGCAAGATTTACGACTTTAAAACCAGTTTCCTAAAACTATAATAATATCTGAATATGGACACTTTGATTTTATGATAAGTTTTTCGCTATAAATAATGAAGTTAAGGTTTAAATCCCGTTCTGTTAAACTTACCAAAATTGTGTGCACAATCAAATACAAATACAAATTTATTTATCAATAATAATAAATAGCTGATATTCGCGGTTTCTGCCGCGTATGTATCCCGTTCCCGAAGGATTTTCGGGATAAAAAACTATCCTATGTTATTCCTGGGACTTCAAAGAATCACTGTACAAAATGTCATCCAAATCGTTCCTGTAGTTTTGGAGCCTATTCAATAGAAACAGACAAACAAATATTTCCTCTTTATAATATAAGTATAGACAAACCCTTAATACAAGATAATATGAATCCATCGCTTCGTTTCGTATTTTTAAACCATACTTATTACCTACGTTTGAAATTGAATTAAGTCTTAATCTCTCGTTAAAATTATTTGAGTACTGACACTTTCGGATATCCTTGTGAAATCCTTCAAAAGAGTGAATTTGTAATTGTAAAGAAAAATGCTATTTTCCATTTAACTGTTAGTTAATTCTACAAATTAACGAAGTTAGTAAAAGCCCAAGATTTGGTTCAATAACAGAAAACCTGATCTCAAGGTTGGGGTCAGAATTTAAGCAAATTATGGTCTTAACTATGCACGATCGGATGCTATTAACATGAACACATAAATTATAGCAAATCATATGTTTTGAAAAGGCATCTGGTGGAAGGTCGATACAGAAATCAAATTAGTAGTATGTTTATTTATGTATCAGATTATATGGGTAAGAAGTGATCAGTTTTGCATGTAATTTTAAATTAGTAATACATTGGTTATGGGTTTTTACAATGTTAAACTAAAATTATCCAAGTGATTGACAAATAATATAATTGTGTTTAGGTATTTGTATATCACGCCACAACTATTGTAGGATTTTTATTAAGTTTTTATATAGATACACCCGAATTAAACGCGAGCGAAGCCGCAGGTAGAAACTAATCTCAAATACTACGTTTGTTTTGGCCCTAAATTAACGCAAAAAGCATGAAAGCCTCATTTTTTGTTCTGTAAACGTAGTTCTATATAATTTGACAAAACCTCACATGTCAAAATCCGTCCAGCCGCTTGTAAGGCGTGCCAAAAATGAACATACATACATAAAAATTAAAAATAGAATATGGTGAGATAATATTTAGTAGTAAATGTTCATAGTGAAATAAAATTAGAAAGATGCCTGGGAACCTAGCGATGGAGTGACCAATTGCCCAACCCATATCGTATGATCTGCTTCTACCAGTTTTATTTTGTTATATGTATATTAAATTATATCAAAGGCTGCGTAATTGTTGCTCAAAACTCCTTTCTAGTACAGTCGCGGACAGCACGTAAATCTTAAAAACTTTTTGGGTACAGTTCCGTAGAAAAGTTATTTAATTTTATTTTTATGCTAATATATTTTGAAATGGCAAGTTTTAGGTTAATGCCAAAATTTGATAAATTATTTTAAAAGAACGTTTAATTGTTTGTTTCCTATGTTTCCTAATGGTTGCGACGTTGAGTCATAAATCTCAAGATAAAGTAATGAATATCATTTTATTTTCTCTCTTTTTCTATGATAGTATTGAGTCGATTTAGGAAATTTTATCTATTTAATGAGGTTAGAAGAACTTTTGATTAAATAATGATTTTTAAATATTTCCAATGTTTATATGATGTATATATAAATATAGTTAAAATAGTTTAAGATTATTAATGTTCTCCTAAGTAAACTTATTACTAATATTTAGCTATAATAAATTATAGCCGACTTTATTGAATGATCAAAAATGACAACTTAAACTGGTATTTATTTCCGAACACAAATTTTTCCTTATTATGATAGACTTGCTAAAAATAGAAACTAAACAATATCCAATTCACACATAATCACGTGCAAATAATATTAACATGTTTACGTATTAAGATAAACATTAAACCAGATTAAAATTCAGATGTTACGGATACCATTCGTACACAGCGGTCGTCCTCAGCGGATGGTAAAAGGTACGGCAGAGTACTTGGTATATAAGCGCCTGGCCATTCTTGAGACCACCAGACACCAACGAGCTACTACAGTGATCACATCAAAATGGCAAAGTGGACCATTGTAAGTTGGATGCAGTGTTGTGATACGTGATAGTGATAGTGAAATAGATTCTCGTTTCGAGTGTACTTTGAGTGCAAATTTTAGTGTCCTTGTTTTAATCCAAAATTTTATTTGAAAAACTTGATAAACTTTGTAATTAAATTTGTGCAAATAGTGCAAAAAATACCAAATCAGCCCCTCAAATTTTACATTAAAAAATTTACAAAGTTCATAATCCACCCCTAAACATGTAATTTTCAGTGTTTTAATATATTTTTCTGTTAACAGGTTGCTTTGGCTTTAATCGGCTGTGCCGTCGCCGAGCCCCCAGTGGGTTACAGCTACTCCGCCCCATCCTACAGCCACGGCAGCTCCGGGTCCCTGCTCAGCGGCGGAGGACACTACTCCTCCGTCCCAGTGGGCCACCAGTCCTCGGAGGGCTACCACATCGACCCCCATCTATTGGACAAGATCCGCCACATTATCCTGAAGGACGAGATCCAAAACCAAGCCTACCAATCAGCTTCCTCCTCCCACGGTATCCACGGCATCTCCTCGCACTACGGCCCCCCTGCCCCAGTCTACGGAGTGCCCCATGACAGAATCGTCGGTGTAGAACTCGAATCCCTCCAACAAGGAATCCAAGTAGCTCAATACCACCAAGCCGTTGAGGACTACTCCGGTGGTTACGCTGGCGGTTACTCCGGTGGCTACTCCGGTTACGCCAGCGGTCACGGTGGATTCTCCAGCGGTCACGGTGGCTACTCCAGCGGTCACGGATCTTCCGGATACTCCACCATCGGCGTCCCATCAGGCTCCTACGGCGTCCCCTCCCCCTCATCATCCTACGGTGTCCCCCACTAAATTTAGTCAAACAAGTGATCGAAATGTTAACTGTATTATATTAGTTAATAAGTTTCTGTAAATAAAAACTATCTTTTATACCCCGTTTTTAACTTACGCAAGGTAAACGCAAAACGCGTAAATGGTAAAGTCCATTGGATCGAGAATGCATCGCAAGGCCTCTATAATGATCGAATTAAGATGTCAATGAAAGATGTTACGCAACACACTTTTGTTTTAAATTCACTTTTACTTTCACGAGAACTGGTTTGACCGCTAAATAATTCAGTAGGAGTAACAAATTCACATCCTTGTATCTAGTCTGTCTTAAAACTGGTAGATTTTCGTTGTATTTAAATAATTGCATAAGGGTAATCGATGTTAGAAACTGGTCTGGGATATTTGCGTCATGATATTATGGGCTTATGATAGCTGTATAGATATAGGCAGATTGCTAGGTTGCACTTTCTCTGGCTCCGAAATGGGTTATGCAAGCATATGGTTGTGTCGAACATGTAAATTGTAAGTTCGATTTCGAGCTTTCGAAAGTAAAGTGCAAAAAAATGTTGCGGTTGCGTAAATTGGTGCACATTTTGAGGCGGATTTCGTGTTTTATTTGACGAAATAAAATACATTTTATTTAGGTCATTTGTTGGTATTCTTATTGACTATGCTGATTTTAATATACGTATATTAAATTTCAATGATACTTGATAGTATAGTCTACACTCCATTTTGATCGAATTAACGGTTATCAATTTATAATCATATGAACCAACTATAATTAAATAAATACAATCTTACGTAAAGGAGGTATATAAATAATTCCAATCTTGCATGGACATTAAATTACTGAAAATGTCAATCTAAAAAGTTTAAAGGAAATATTTTAACGTAACCAATTCGATTATAAATCTCTATAAAAAATGAAGATAATCGGGGTATCTCTCACAAAATTACATATAATTAGCGACCAAATAAAATAAACACGGATAATTGGCAGAACAATTCGGCATTTATGCCAAAAATGCAACCTTTAACCACAGCGGAAAGCGCCAAGTGGTAATCGGTATTTTATTCGCGAAAGTTAATTTTGCCAAAAATTATTTTAAATGTCCGCGTATTAATTTTAAACTAGTTCTTAATTGGTCAGTAATACGGTCAATGTTTGCTTTATTACTTTTACTTTTGTTCAAGTAATTGCGTTATTTGAAATCACATGTGGTCATGTGTATGCCCCACATCTGTATAGAATTGCGTAATTTCGTCTAATTGCTTGGGGCTTGTATGAAGAATATTATGTCAATAAAAATATGCTCTAGTTACTCTTTGACTTTACTACATAATTAACACGTGTGAATATCTATTCAAGTTTTTTTATTAGTACATATTCAATATATCTATATTGATACATGAAATGATATAATTTTGTCGATTCAACCATATTTTCTTATATACTTAATTCTAAGATCAAGTTTTTCACAAAATATTTAAGTATAACTTGACACATGATAAGTATTTTAAATTTTATAAAAAGTCGTATTTTGCGAAATAGCATACATCGCAACTTTTTAAAGCAGATAAAATGACGGATCTATAAATCATAGTTTTGAGGTCAGTTCCAACAATAATCATTACTTACTGATTGTAAAACCAACAAAAATAAATGGCATGGATAATTCGTCACCGAGCCATTTTAAATTTAAACAGGTGTGAAATATTGAAGATGCCTGTGCCCAAATATGAACAGGTCTTAAAGTACTTTGTAGGTTTAAGTAAGTACTGTTGTGTATAAAATTTATTCCGATTGATGCAGTTATTGACAAAAACCTATTGTGGCAAGGAAGGGTCAAATTTTGTAAGATTTTTTTGTTATGAATATTTCAAAAACCTGTTTTTTAAACTAAATATACTTTATATATTTATAACTTTTGATACGGTATACTTTAATTTTAAACCTTTTTTATGAGAAAAAAAAAAATCATATTCGATCGTTTTTTTATCGATTAGACTTCTTTTGGGGACACTTTTACACTGTCATAGACATTTTATTCACGAGTGTTAGTTTTTTGTGTAGTGTATTAGTGTAATACAACAAATCTTTTCTCCTTTTCTCAATTAGTGTTATCATTAAACCTAGATTAGATTGATTGACCATTTTCTCTAGTAATTTAATATGAATGGTAATAAGTCGACAAATTGATACTAATCTATGTACAATTTGTAACTGCCGAGCTGATAATAATATTTATAATGCAATTTGTCAATATTACAACTTACAATTATGATAAAATCTGTTAGAAAATCAAAATACGGAACGTATAGTTTGCAGATTTAGCGTCTAAAATAATAGCTTATAGGAACTCTTTCCTTGTTAAGGCGTGTTCACAATATTTGTTTTCAAATAATTAAGATTACTTTCGTCTCTCTAACAACTTGTTTGATACAAACGTAGGTAGCGTAAGCGTAAACGTAAGCTTTTTGTTTCAAAATATATTAAATTAAAGATTATTTTTTACAAGAACTTAAAGTTTATTTGAGATGTAATTTTCGACGAGAAATCCAAAATTGTAATCTCAAAACAGTCTACTCTAAAGAATTAAGAACATGATTCAAACTAATAATTTTATTTAAATATTAAACTATCCCCCTTCCCTAACATTTTTGCTTCTTTGGTAACTATAGGTTTATGAAGAGATCCTTTTTCTCCATTTCTTCTTCATTTTATCTTTTCTTCATCTTCATCTCCGTCTATATTTTCATATTTATCTTCATATTCCCCTTCATCCCTACTTCGTGTTCACCTTCATCTTCATTCTTTGTAAATCTCATAAAATATCCTAGTTAGTTAAAGCGAACATAACTTTAATCACGTCTACATAAGCACTAACCATTCTACACTCACCCTACGTCGAACTCCGATCCATCGATCATCGCCGCAAGCCTTTCTTTAGATTGTAGTCACACTGGTTTCTGACATTACACATACATACATAATACAGATAATACGTTAAGCTAATTGGCTATGATTTGTAATAACAGTTTGATTGAATTATCTATTCTCATTTGAAGATGATGTGGAGTAATATGTGTCGTATTAGACATATCGAGACCTTCCGTCAATGGTAAATATAAAAACAATCGTATTTAATAACATTACAATGATTCTTGTTACTGATCATATGTAAAATTATAATTAGTTTTATTATCACGTTTGGTACGAAGAAGTACGTTTAATGAGAGCCTAGTTCGTCTGCTTTACACGTTAGTTCTTACCCGATAGTTTTATATGCATAACTGACAGGTATAACGTATCGATGTCTATCATCACAAAACGCTAGCATTTGCCTGTTGGTTATGCCTTTAAGCATACCACCTTGGAAATCCTAACATTAACAGTTAACGTTAACTCTTTCATTGTTGAAGTTATGAAAGTTAGACAGTGACCTTCTAACATCAAATGACCCGCAATCTTTTTTCCCATACTAAAAATCCTATTGTTTTCTCAAAACCTAGAGCGGTCTTCCTTCAATGTTACAACTTCATACTTATAACAATTAATTTCCTTATTACACGTCTAATCTATATGACTCACTGTACAATGTACATGATGTATCAACAATTTGCATTCTCAAAAAATACTTTCACTGTCATTGAATGCAAATACCTGGGAATATTCACATAGTTTTCAATTCCGCGTAATAATGGACATTTGTTACAATTTTTTAAGCCAATACATTATGACGAGAAATTTATTATTTATGGTTTATTGTGATTCAATACTTGATGAGCATATCTTCCTTGATTTCAATTTGATTAGTGTTATATTAAAACGATATTCTATTGATTTACTACCTATTTTTAAAACGCCATCGAGTTTTTAATTGAGAGAGACATTTTTTGAATATCCGTTATTCAATATATTGTATAATTAAAATGATGATATAAAATAACAAAATTTAAATGTGTTTAGATGTATACAATAAAATATGTTTGTATTTTTTACTCTTTTTTAAAACGGAGCAGTCGAACGGTGAGGTTACCTGAGTTATTACCACTGCCCAGGGTCACCTGTAACACCGGTGTCTCCGGTGTTTCTCGGCCTTTGAGAGCGATATAGTCTTGTCTCTTGAAGGTCCCAATGTCGAATTTGTTCGAGAACGCCGCAGAGGGTGGGTTGTTCCAGAGTTTCACCGTCCCTGGCAAGAAGTTTCGTGATGTGATGATGAAGATGGTTAACTATAAGGCCTATTTAACTTTAAGGAAACACAAACGTCTTAACTATATTGTACCCTATATAAATAAAGTTTATTAAATAATATAAGAAATGCAATTAAAAAAAAATAACTATTGAAACACCGAGCACATCATAAAATATTTACCGTTCTTTAAATCAGTTCTTATTAATATAGTTGACATTATATGTGTATATCGACGTCAAGAATACCGGAATGAAAGTATATACATAATACAAGGAAGTAATTTCCGTTTGTTCATCCGTATGTAATCTAACAGGCCATCAGTGACGAATTCTCTAGGCAATATAAAATCGTTTTTACTTATCTATTCCTACTAATAATATTCGAAGATGTTTGTTTGTTTGAACGCGTTATTCTCAGGAACTACTGGTCTGATTAGAAATGTTTGTGTTAGATAGAATAAAAAAAGTATAAACAAAATTACTTTAGAATTTTAAATATTATTTAGTATGGCATGTATTGGTAGCAAAAAAATATCACAGTATACTTAAGGGATGTTAACTATAAAAAAGGAAAAGCAAAACTGGTGGAATGCGTAAGGAATACAACAAACAAACAAACAAAAATACTTTATTGTGCACCATAAGAAATAAAAATTACAAAAGTAAAACTAAAATAATTGACGGGCACAAACGCCTGTTTGCGATAAGACCGCCTGGTCTTATCGCTAAAGCAGCGATCTCTGCCAGACAACGACACTAGCTTAGGGGTTGTGGTAAAAAAGGAAAGAAAAAGGGTTGTAATTTGTAAGGAATACTAGCTTTTAAGACTGGAAAGAAGGCAAAAATCATAGCATAATTTCAATATCGAGCTTATTTTCGAATTACGTGAAATAAAAGTAAGTAAAGCTCTTAGACTAGTTTAAAAAAACTACATTCACATTCTCAAACGCACCATGATCTATAGTAAACAAAAAATTGCGCTGGCATTCTGATGTAATTGACGTCAATTTTCCGATAAAATGGCAAGATTACTTCAAAATTGACCTGCAACCTGTAGGCCAAGAGTCAATGATAAACCTATGGCAAGTGGGCAATCATTTCAACCTATAATGTTACTGTTGTGGCATATTTTCAATGGGCTTAATATGTTTGTTGGGTAAAGTTTGTTATAAACTGAAGCTTGGTAGTTTCCATGTAGGTAAATCTATTGCGATAATCAAAATGTACGCAAAAATATGTTAAAGTAGCTATCTTACTATGTCCCTTTTGTTTAGACAAATAAATTGTATAATACGAATAAGAACCACAGTATTAAGAAAATTCAATTAATGATTTTAACTCTGTGGATATGTTTGACTGATGAAATAATAGAATAGTTATAGGCTTAACTAGACTTATCTGTCATGATGAAACACAATATTATATAAATTGTTTTTATTTCACATCTATCTTATTGAATATATTATAAAATTATATTTTATCAGATATTAAAAAACATTTATAATTTCAATATATGCAGAGCATTTAAGGCCTCTAAGACATCCTGAAAGTATAATACGTCATATGTCATAATCAATAGTTACCAATATTCCAGTGTAAATACTATAATATTAGGACCACCGTTTTTCAGGAACTGATTCTTCAAATTATTTACGTATACCATGGATTTAAGAGAAGCTTTTTCGAGAAATTTCGAAATACAGCTACTCGAAAATTAGCAGAAAGCTCAAAGTAAGAAGTCGATACAACATTACATAATGATATTAGCATAAAGATGCAGTAGTTATCTCGCCTAATGACCGCATTTCACGTTAGATACATAATTACAATTATCAAGGTGTGTCCAAATTATGAGCGACAAACGCTCGATATAACAGCGTTACCGCTAAGCTACAGCTAACAGCGACGCGGATTAGGGCGCGGAGCGATAGAAACAAAAGACAATCTATGAAGTAGGCCACAGCTACCGACGATGAGTATTGTGGCGCGGTGCGATGGGCGAATTTAACAAATGTACTGACGAGTATCGAAGCGGTCACAGCTCATCACACCGCCTGCCGTGCCTCTAGTCGCACCGCCAGAAGCAGTGGCCGAGCGGTAATTGGGTGAAATTTGTAGTTAACTCGTGTGATACTCAGTAGTATGGCCATCTAAAATCGTGAGCAGTGGTCCATACTGCTCACGATTTCCAGTCCAGCGTCTTATTACGCTTGTGAGGTCATAATTTCACGATCTTTGTTTTTTCTGATATAAAATGCATTATCAGAAGCGCATCAGTTGAGGGGATGCTTAGTAAAAGGTTAGTTTTCATGCCCGTACTCATTATATGCAATTACATAGTTTAAGTCACGCATAACCATTTTTTTACGAGGTTTGGCCCTAATGTTTTTGTGAGACTTACCTTGAAGGCACTTTAATGTATGAGCTTTTGTCGCGCGTAGTATGGACACACCCTTATATCTCAGTATTTGCCGCGCGTAATTTGGCCACACCTTTAGACATAATTACAGTTATTATCCAAGTTTGATGTACACTTAGCATAACATTTTAATGTGTGAACGCGCGAATTAACATTTACTAGAGATTAAGTAAATAAGACAATGTTATGTGTTATACAATTCGTAGGCTCACAGTCGAATTAAGGTCATGTACTCCTTTGTTCTTCGTAAGGTCGTGCCTGAAAGCGTCAAAGAGAAAGTTTTTGTTAATAATATCAGCAATCTTTCTTAAATGCGGTTGTTTGCTTTGTTTATTGTTTTGTTCAGGCTATAAATTAATCGCAATACTCAATACAAAGGTTGTATATCTGGGACACGTGCATGGATTCTGAATATACTTTTGCAACTGTATATGATGAGGAAAATAGCAGGCAAGAGGTACCGGAGCAATTGGGTGAGGGAAATAGTCGTGGCTACGTAAGCGTGGACAGGAATCGCAAATGCCGTGGAACCGTTCAGCCTGGTAATAGAACACAAGAAATATGAACAGGTCACTACCAACCTTGGAAAGATACTCTACGAAGAGAAATACCCAATACAACAAAGCTCTTGCTGTCTACTCTTTCTGTTCTGTTCTTCTCCAATATTGTATCATCCTCTGAAGACAGCGAAGTTCCTTCAACTCTTGCGGAGTTGGTGATATGATGGAGTTGATACATGATGGTGAAAAATAATATTTTGAAACGGAAAGGAATATTAAAACTTCCCCAAATCCGTAGTTGAATGCCATAAAAATTATATAAATATTAAAAACTAGGTGTATATATCCCGTGCCCACAAGATTTTTAGGATAAAAACTATCCCATGCCATTACTGGGGTTTCAAAGAATCTCTGTATAAAATGTCATCCAAATCGGTCCTGTAGTTTCAGAGCCTATTCAATACAAACTAACAATGAAACAAATCCTTCCTCTTTATAATATTAGTATAGATTATATTTTTGACTGCCTCGTTGGTCTAGTGGTTGCATCTTTGACTACAGATCGAGAGGTCTCGGGTTCGATTCCCGGGTGGGGCCATAAAAAAAAATGTTATTGAGATTTTCTAAAAAAGTCTCAATAGCAGCCCCAAGTCTGGAAGTTGGCGGTGTTGGAACACCCCCGTGCCTCGGAGAGCACGTAAAGCCGTCGGTCCTGCGCCAAATCTCTCACCGGTCGTGTCGATCTGCCGTCCCATCGGATTATGAGGGTGAAGGAATAGAGAGTGCACCTGTGTTTGCGCATATACTTGTGCACTATAATATCTCCTGCGTACCTGGCTGACCTCTGATGAGATTGGCCACCATGACCGCTGTCGGTCGGGGAGGCATTATTATTATAGATTATATTGTGTATGTTAAAATTATTCAGAAATAATTCCTGTAGAAATCACGTGACACAACAGCAACTTCCATAATCGTGACTTCCTGTGCGATTGGAGAAAGATGCTTGCAACACATTTACAATAACATCTTCATTATATTAATTTGTGTTCACTCGTGCAGCAAAATAAAATAATAATAGTTTACAATTAAAATAATATAGTTTTGTCAATGTAAAATCTTGTCAAATTGAATGTAGGCAAAGGGTCGAACTTCTTATATTTTTTTAGTGTGAGGAAGTCCGAAACGAACCTTATGAATTTAAATACGTTTTCTTTCTTTCTATAAAATTCAATCAATAAATTTAATCTTGAGATGATTTTTAAGAGGCATTCATTATTTTTGGAACAGAAAATACATGTGAGTAGGCAACAATATTTTTCTTTGTTTTCCTGTGCCTGATCTCTCTCCTGTCATGTCGGTCTTCCGTCCATCGGGTTATGACAGTAGAGGAATAGAGTGCCCTATAATATCTCCTGCGTAGCTGGCTAGTCTCTTTTGAGATTGGCCACTATGGCCAAAATCGGTGAAGGGAGCTATTAATTATTTAGTATATATTTTCAAAACGCACGTAATAATCAAATACATTTTTAAATAATTTATAAAACATAAATGTTCTTAAACACAAATTGTACAAGTTATTTCATGTGCACAAACAAACATTAGGTAAACATTTTTTGCATTATAATGTAAACAAAGAAAAAATATATTTAGCATATTCCATATTCATGAGAACATGATATTCGTAACGTAACTAATTTTGTAATCATTAATCAACGTTAGATAAGGAATTTTAAGTTATTGTAGTTTTTCTTGTCCATTAATAAAATTGGAGATAACTATACAAATTATTGTTTTATCGAATTAAACATTAGATCATCCTTTTGAATGTAAAATGTACTTTAAGATTTGATAAATCTTGTAAAATATATTGATATAAACTCATGTTACTTCACGAAATAAAAATAAAATATCGATGCAATTTATTCTCAATATTTTTTGCAAAAAATGTAGCCAATGATTATATGATTACCTTATACTAAAACTACCAAATAATAATTTCCACTTGTGGCTTTTCCATATTATATCACAATTAATTATCAACTAACCCTTCCTTAAAATTAATTAATTACTTATTAGTAAAATAAATTATGATAAATAATAATTGTGTTTCAATAATAGTTTATTAGGAGGAACAATATTTTTTTAATTCTTTTTTGTACAAAATTCGCTACTTTTATAGATAATCGCGTTCACACAGACTGACGCGATAGACTTATTTTATAATATTACATATAAATATTCGCTGTCTCAGAGCGGTTGCACAGAAATTGAGCGTTGAAATGATGGCATAATATATACATATACATATACATAGGGTGTATCAGTTAAGTATGACCAGGCGATTATTCCGTAGATATAAAAGATATCAAATTGCTACAAACTGATATTGAAAGAACTGCCTAACGATAAAATTGATATAATTATTGATATAAATTTTCGATCGTGACAATATTATTAGGCAAATTAGCTCCGTGTATTACAGTAATTTTTACTTGATTTATGTTACAAGCATCCATTTAATCATGCAAATGTATCCATTAAATTAAAGCACAATTTATTCACAAAGTTCACGCCTACAACTTAAACCATACAAATTCACTGGCCACTTTATTAGCATACAAATAAAACTTTTTGCTAGACCACATTATCTCAAAGATATCACTGTTATTACCATTTGTTTTTATGTTTGCACATCAATTTCCTGTCATTATTGGCCATCACGTAACATTAGCGGTGTTCGCCTGTCTGTTTATGGCTTTATTTGGACTTTCATATTTATATACTGTGATTACGACGTTTCTATTTTTATGATACGACAATATAAAGGAATTATAAAAATATGATAAATTTAATTAGCATACCTATAAAATAAAATATATATTATTAACTGCTTCGCTACCATTGCATAGTGCCTATGACACTTGCAGCTTTTTAAAAAAATAACAATTGTTAAAATCGGGCCAGTAGTTTTTGAGTAGAATAATTTTAAACTTACATACAATTTATAAGATATAAGGTATAGATAAGTTGATCTGTCATAATATTCTCATCATCCTATTAGTATGCTCCACGGTTTCAACCGCGTATTTCTCCCGTTCCTATGGGATTTGTCTACGAAATTTCATCCAAATCGGTTCAGCGGATTGGGCGTGAAGATGAGAGAAGAGAAGGAGATGCAGTCAGAACAACTTTCACATTTATAATATTAGTAAGGAAGTAAGGATAGTGAAATCTTATATTACATATTATTCCATATTAACATTCGGGTAACAATAATAGAAGGTTTAATGCGACTGTCTTATAAAAAAGGAGGAACAGGAAATGTGTCTATAATCATCATTAGATTTTTATGTGTGAATCAAAAAATTTAATTAAGTATTCGTGCATTACCATAGTGTTATATTTTTATGTTTGCTAATAAAAACATTTTTATGAGACCTCGGACTTGCAATTATAGCCAACGTATAATTTACTTAATTATAAGCAATCGGATTTAAACTATGATGCTGTCAGCCAAAAAAAAAATTTTTTTTCTTATTATTGCCCGAAAAAGATATAAAAAATAATGTAGTACTGGCCATTGTAATCAACTCAATCAAAATCATTTTTTAAAGTCGGACGATATCTGCAAAACTTATTTTTTTAGTCCTGGCCGGAAAAATAAACAATCAAAGTAGTCATTGAATTGATGTATTCAATTTTAAAGTACGCGACGTTACGAAAAAAAAAATTAAGTACTGGCCATTTTATGAAACATTTTTTTTTCTTTTGCAAAAGAAACATAGATTACTGGCCACTTGATGTTCCAAATTCGAACACATCCTCAATGCTTGGTATGCAGCGCAGTGCGGTATCAGATTAGACGTTACGCAAGTATCCGTCTCATCTCGACGTGACCACCACTTTCGCAATGCTGACTTATATGCGTTAAAATTGCAGGTGAAGAGACATCCTGTGGATTTTTTTCAATTTCTATAGAGAATAGGCAATTGCAGTTGTTTTTAAGATGTAAATTAATACATACAGTAGCATCTCTTCCAATCGGATGAGAGCTGACATCAAAATCAATAGTTTAGTATTACTTAATTGACACATAGATTTCAAATATAAAAAAATATCTGTATCTCTGCTTTGATTCGGATCGTTTATTTTAAATGTAAATTTATTTTTATGATATACTTTTGCCTGCGAGTTTGTTTGCGTTACATTCAGGATCTATAAATGAATAAATAGTATTCCATATGAGCTAAGGTGATCGCCTATCCTTATACAAAATTTTATCTTAATCCGTTGAATTATAGTGGCGGTATGATTGACACACATATTTGTATTCTTAGGATATGAACGATATTTCACATTCAAAACTATCTTAGTTAACTAAAACTTATTTAATACTCGACCTCAAAAATAGTTTAGCTACATTTCCTAATTATAGTGGGGGTATGATTGATACACATATTTGTATTCATAGGATATGAACGAAATTTCACAGTTAAAACTATCCGTTAATATACTAAAACTTATTTAATACTTGACAAAAATATTTTAGCTACATTTCCTCAAAACAATATATCCCTGTCCTCAATACGCGTTACATAACAAAATCCGATGCGTAAGATATTACATATTACTTTTAAATAAGTAATGTACCAGGATTATTTCCTTATTTCTGTTGCATAAGGCGCGACGTTAATGCGAATCACGTCTCTATTACATGGTAATTCGGTTCACACTCGCATGACGTAATCATTTTACTTGCCTGCTAGTCCTTTGACCGTTCAAAACGTAAACTGGTGTCTGTATAAGGAATCTATACATATAATAAAAGAGTAACCGAACCATTTCTGTACATTGAATATTTTTCAAAAAGAGTGATTGGTATGTAATATGTATGTTCCATAGATACCAAAACCATGGTTAGAATTTTTTTTTTCTGTTTGTCTGTTTGTCTGTTTATCTGTTTGTCTGTTTGTCTGTTTGTCTGTTTGTCTGTTTATCTGTTTGTATGTTCGTCAATCACGTAATAACTACTGGATAGATTTTGATAAAATTTCACATGCTTATAGACCAATATTAGGTTCAACTTATAGGCTACATTTTATTTGAAAAAAATATTTTTAAGGGTGGCTCTCCATACATGTAAACGGAGGGTATAAAAATAAATTCACGAATAGATAATTAAATGTCATTCGATAGGTCTTTAAAAATGAAATAAAGGTTTCTAAATGCGTTTTTTGCTAAAATAAATATTTTTTGAGATATACGCTTCTAAAGTCGTGAAAATGTTATACCACGTGACAATGTGAGATTTTGGTTGAGTTTCGGACATGCTTTTTATACTCTTAACGTATAGATTAAGATATTAAAACACTCAATGAATGCCCTAAAACCTTCAAAAAATAACTAACTCTCCGCCCGCGGCTTCTTTCGCGTGGGCTAAAATTTTCTGTATTTTGAAGAGGCGTGCGTACTGTCAGATTTTGGTCAAACCTATTTTTATAGAAAATTATAAAAAAAACCATAGACATGCGCATATATGAGCGGTCATGCGACCGTAATTATTTTAGACTTTTGTTATGCGCCTCTACAAAATACAGAAATTAGTAGCCCACGCGTGCGAAGCCGCGGGCGGAAAGCTAGTAATTAATAATTCAAAAGCGGTTAACGCAGTGCTAGAAAATTGGTCGCCTTTTATGGGAGTATTGCCTTTTTTGGGCATAAGACGTTCGGTCCTGATTATGATATTTGTATGCGACAGTCACCTGAGTTTGACCGCGTTTTGTCGTTAGTGTAATATAGTTATAAGTGTGAAATCCTACGTACCGTAATATGTCGTTCGAACGTATGATACGTGCCTGTCTTGCTCACACATGGAATGCTATTGTCGGAGTCAGAAAACTGTAATGTTTATCTTTTTTATATAGATGTTAAATTATCGGATATTGGCAAACTCCTTACCCCATATAAAAATGTATAAAAATTCGGTTTAAAACAAGTTTTTCACTCGAATACTCGTATAACCAAACGTGAGTTTTCAAAATAATATACTTAATTTGAAGTCCTGTACAAAATTCATTAAGGCTCACTACAATGTTCTATACATATAACCTACATGTATGAAATAAAAACATATAAGTAGAAATACATATCGGTAACATCAAATAGCGACCCAAAATCAAAACAATAAACGTAATTCAGAGCATCATGAATATTGACTGATTTGTGTAATATTTTGAATTAAACAAAAAATAGCTCCTCTAATCATAGATATTCAATATAGTAACTCTTGACCATTAGATCAAGAGTATAGTGAATAGTCTACCATTTCTGTATTAGATCAGGCGCAGGACTTACGGCTTTACACGCTCTCGGAGGCACGAAGCTGTACCAACACCAACTGCCTCGATGAAGCTTGTGCTTTTCTCTAAATATGGTCATATCATCGGCATAAATATAATTCATATACCCAAAAAATGTATATGATACAAACCTTTAAATGTTTTTAAAAATTGCTAGAAGAAGTGGCTGATTGAAGATTGCTTTTATAGCCAAAGTGAATTTTTGACCATAAAAGATAAATATAACTATACTTTTACTAATGAATGACAATAAGCTGTAATTATGTGTATTTTCATGTTTTATTATTTGACATATAAATATTGTTTTATTTTTGTTTTATTTAACTTCCTGACTCAGGGCTGTTACATTTTTTAGGCATTAAAGTCCTAGTACTATTTTTTTCACTTCACCCGAGATTCGAACCCAAGACTCCTTGATCTGCTGTCAAATATACAACCACTAGACCACCGAGTTAGAAACATATACCTAATAGTATACATTATACATATTCGTAACATCAAATAGCTCGCAAGTATCCATTACCGAGGGCCACCCACCGCGACCCAAAAACGCAACAATAAACCTAACGCAAAGCTTTGCATCATGAATATTGATTGATTTGTGTATTGCGTATTAAAGGAATAAAAGTTAAAACATTTGTCTAAAAACATTTTTGTTTTTTTCTAGGTTTCGTTTAGAAAAAAAAATCCGTGTATTGCCCTAACCAAATAAACAAAACAGCGATTTTGTTAAAAAAAGAGTTAGAGAGGACGTTTGGTTAATTAGGCTGTTTTTATTAGGGTGAAAACGGGACTCTATTACTAACGGCCGTTTTCAATAATGTTTCAAAGATTATGGATAGATTGTTATCTCAGATTAAATGACATTTGATTGTCAAAAGTCATACAAAGGCTATCCGTCGACAGCGTATTGAAATCAAAGTAAATGCAAATAGATAGATTTGCCTGACTTTAGTAAGCAAAACAAGAGATAGAGCCGTTAGTCTCCGGTGCCTGTTTCTCTGACTGTCACTAAGCTGTGAGATACACTCACTGTGATAGCTAAAGAGAAATCGTCACAAATTACGTTTTTCCGTTGCCACTGTAAAAAAAATAAACTGGTTTGGTACGGAAGTCTTCCTGCAATCCGACTCGCACTTGGCCTGTTTTTAACACTGTGAAAATATTATCTGAATTATAAATAAAATAAATTTATTGTATGTATTTACTATTCACACCTAGTGAATACATATTTACCAAGACTGAAGAAAAATAACATACTTACTATCGTAATATTAAGAAATGCCCCGTGTTTTCCCACTACGACCATAAACAAAACTAAAGAACAATTGATGACGCAAATCCTGAACGACACAGTCCACCTAATGGTGTTAATTTCCAGCTGGTTTTCTCTCTTATGTCATGTGTGACTCAGCAGAAATTTGATCTGTCCTTGACATAAGTATTTGTTATCAAATACTGTTGCGAGACTTTCATTTTATGAGTTCAATATATTATTATATATAGTTTAATTTTACCCGTGTGACGATGGGTTAGAACGTTTAATAGTGTGTCGCCATCCCATTTCTACCCGTGGGTGTATTAAGAGGCGACAGAGGGTAGTTCTGCTGTATAAAATCTTCAGCAATAAAAGAGTTGGAGCCGAGCATTATGAATATAATTGAAAATTATATTAATTATTTGTTCATTATATTATAATAGAAAATAAGTCACTGATGCAACAAGTAATAGATGCAGTGCTATCAAGGTTGCTAGCATGATATGTGAGTTTGTTAGTTTAATGCAACTTAAAAATTGAATAATGATGATAAATTAAATGCAAGGCAAATTGAAACGTAAGTGAAGTAATAAACCCGATTGATTTTATGGAAAAGAAATAATTTAAAGCTGTTAATAAATAGTTTATGTTTGTGAACGCGCTAATTTCAGAAATAAAAATAATCTTTTCATATTAGATATTCCCTCGAAAATGGCTTTCAGCTATACAAGTATTTTATGTTACAGGAGCGACAAGTAGTTTGAAATCAAATGAAAGTTCTAACTACATTTTTAAAGCAAGCAATGGTGTTAACTTTTCCCTCACCCATAAAACGTGTCACATATATATTGCTTTGACTCTAATTCCATCAAAACAAACCTACTTCTTGCCCTTTCAAAGGTACGCACAAAGTAGTAAACCGCTCACTTTCAAATGACGCAACTGGTCGACATTTTGAACTTACGGAAAGGCATTGTTTCGACATTTTCACTTATATCCTACCTGCTCGGACGAGGTATCAACTACTCAGTTATCTCATAGAATAAACTGTTTGTGCAATGTGATTCTAAATTTTCACAAATATTAAAGGGCGGAGAAATTTTACTTGTTTGTGTAAAAGCGCTTATCAAAACTTCCGGGTGGATTTAAAAACGATATTAGACTGATAAGAAAAATTAACACGTAAGGCAAATATGGGAAATTGGGAGAGGATTAGAACAGGATGGGAGAGGCATGGGATGAGAAAATGGGACTCTCGGCACCCGCTTACAGTACGAAACACAGTGCAAATCTGCTTCACAAAAATGACCTAGCGCCTCCAATCGCCACTGTATTGTATATATATTGACGGTTTTGTATAAATGCTACTGTTTTAACACCTATCTATGCGTGCAGGCGTGGTAGCATGACTCAAGGTATGTTGAAGTATCACACCCACGCAACATCTGACGTCATTCTCAGTTGATGATTAAATTTGAGAGATGTTTCATTATGTCTCTCTCCTTTTTTTTTATGATATAAGGGGGGCACACGAGCTGGCGAGTCACCTGGTGTTAAGTGATCAACGCCGCCCATAAACGCCCACAAGTTAAGAGGACTCGTGGGTGCGATGCCGGCCTTTTATGAATCCTCCTTTTATGAATGTTATGGAATCGTTTTAGTATTCTTTATGCTACAGCAGGCAAGTGGATCACGAGGTTCCCGTGGGCAGTATATGTTGATATAGGCAGCAAGGACTAACTTGCTCCTGAGAACCTTTGACCCAAACTATCCGGTTAATTAATGCAGTTCATGAAAAACGGATCTTTCACAGTCCATTGAGTGAAATAGCAAGGGTTATTGCATGTTACTCTAAAATAGTATAACTAGTTATAATTGTTAGTTTTTAAGTCATTGTCGCATTGGGTAAATAACCTGTAATGGCAAGTGATATTTAGAAATAAGAAATGTAAGAGAACAAAACACCATGCACCAATATTATTATATTTTCAATTAAATGTAAAGTAACACAAATTCATTATTGTTCTTTTCATGGGAAGGCCCTGCATTCTGAGTACAGTTTTTTACTATTCGGAATGCAGGAGCTCAACACAAATAGAAATGTAAATATATGAATTTTAATGTAATCCCCCTAAAATCGTAAGCAATTATGTAAAATTTGATAAAGAAAATATTTTTAATTTTTATTTTTTTTTAATTATAAAATAAAAACATTCATTCAACTGATAATAAGAAAGAAAGAAATAAATATAAGCACGGTGAGTTAAAAGACGCGAATTTAAAATTTCTTACACCGTGTTTTTATTGCAATTGTATAAAAACTCGGGTCACATACCTAGGATCAGGCTCAAGGTTGCCTACAGCAAACACTAACTCGTTTCAAGTATTTAGTCAACACCATTAGAATTTAATCTATTTGCATAAGACGAATGTTTACTTTAAAATTTTAATACTTTGCAATTATAAAAAACATTATTTACACGTATTATATAAAGTTATATTAGGGTTCATAATGGGCGTTTTGTACAGAGCTATGGGCTATTCGTTTATAATTTGTCTAGCTGTGCTCCACGCTTTCAACCGCATATAATATAGCCCGTTCCCTTTGGGATTCATCAAAATTCATTCTTAACGGATGCCTACGTTACATCTACCTGCATGCCAAATTTCAGCCCGATCCGTCCAGTAGTTTGGGCTGTGCATTGAGTCAGTCAGATCGTTGAATTCAGTCAGACCTTTGAGTTATATATATTTAGATTTGGTCCTATAATCAATAAAGAGAAAGTTTATCTCTGCAGGATATTTCAAAGTGGTATAAAATACAATACAAATATTGTATTTTTATAATAATCAAAATCGGCCATTCTCGTGTCCTAATAATATAAATGCGAAAGTTTGTTTGGATGTATGTAAGTTTGTTACTCTTTCACGCAAAAATTACTGAACCGATTATGATGAAACTTGCTATACATATAGATAAGGGTTCAAAATAACATATAGGCTATTTTTAATCCCGGAGTTTCCGCGGGATCAGAAGTAACGCGGGACGTGGCTAGTACTTTATATAACTTTGGACGAAAATTATTCAAATAGGTAAATAGTGCGTAATACCTTATATGATTGTGTAACAATCACTTTCACATTTATATAAATTACTTTACAAAAAAGCATTACATTCCTCAATTTACTTTAAAAGTCGAAACTGATACCAAATAAAGAAGCTTATACAATCCTACATCATTAAATAAACAAATATCTCTTGAAATTGCCTTTCTGCACGTAATGGGAGCTTATTATACAATGATGCACTGTAAAGGTCGTCAGGCAGATGTCGAGGTGGTCGTGACCGTCGGTTCATCTTGGTTCAATGTTACCTGCTTGTTTGACAAGGTGTTCTGTTCCGGTGTATATAAGTGGCCCATTTGGTGACATTTGATTGAGATGTCATTTTTCATGCATAATTTATTATTAGCGATTAATGACCTTTCATTTTAGAGTTCTGAATATGAATGGTGTTTGAGGTAGACTGAAGATTTGTTTGACTCTCCTAATATAATCCGACATGGAATTGCAGACCTGTCTGGTGAGAAGCGGGGCTAAATCTAAATATACCCTGAAATTTTTAAAAATATATATTTTTATTCTATATCTGAGGCAAAATGTTTAAAGAATAGAAAAAAAAAACGGTTTAATCGGAGTTTTAGCATTATCAGACGTTCTAAAATATTTTGTAAAAATGGCAGGTCTAAAAAAAGCCCCGCTTTTCACCAGCCCGGTCTACAGTTTCACGTCGGAGTATTATACGAGAAGCATCAGACAAGTTTTCAGCTTGCCTAAAACACCTTCCCAAAAGTGGCTCAAAAACTACTGGACTGATTTTAAAAATTCTTTCACCTACATTATCCAAACTACATTATCCACTAGTAATAATGGCTATTTATATAACATAAGTCTATTTATTTATTTATTTATTCATTGTTTTACATTCTTTGACTATGGAAGCGAAGCCGTGCGGATCAGCTAGTTATTCATAAAAAACAACAACATTGCTTGCATTAACCTAAACCATATCACCGTGCCCCGATACATTACGGCGTGGCATATAATTTGCACATAATAATGCCATATTTTACGAGCACATAAGCACTAGATCATCTGTACGCATTACCGACCCGTTAATTTATAATGTTTCGGCGCTATTTATGAAGAAATTCCTGGAATATAACTTTTGGGTAGCTGAGCGTGTTATCAAAAAGGTGATGTAATTGCAAAGTTTTGTTTATTTGATTCGGATTGTTGTAGAAAAACAAACGTTATGCTCTTTTGAATATTATAAAGTGAACTTTGTGCTTGTTACTGTATTGTGCAAAAACTACTCAACTCTAATGATTTTTTTGGAACTAGCTTTTATGTGAAGGGTTAGTACGTCACTAAAAATGGGAAAATAATAAAATTTTGCAAAAAAAAGAACCGAAAAAGTAGAAACTTTTTTTTAACCAAATTTTTTTGTCATGTACATCAAATGATTATGTTTGTTCTTTTACTTTATCTACTAAAATGTGGCAAATAATACAATTTTTAATTTTGCTGGTATTTATAATATTTAAGAAATTAAAAAAAAGTGAGATATTATAAATAAATACATCAATAAGAATTATGAAGTTTCCTTCACGACTGCCAGTAGTTAATTTGTTGAAATACCTAGATGATTATGTTAGCTTGTCATGCGTGCATGATCGCCTGACTTGATGGATTGACGCAGACTATCTGCTTGCGGTTGATTGATGGATTTGTTCACGCAATGCATGACATGCAGCATGACCTCTTTGTATCAAAGGGTTTAGGATCGTATTTTGTATATTTAATGCAAAAATATTGCATTAACATATTCAAATTACAGGTTAATTTCATCATTTATTCATCTATACTTATATTATAAAGGGATTTTTTTTGTTTGTTTTTTTGATTGTAATGTGTAGGCTCAAAAGCTACTGGACTGATTTTAAAAATACTTTCACCATACCTTCACAAAGCTACGTTATCCACGAGTAATATAGGCTATATATATTACACAATGCTACAGGAGCCGAGCCGCGCGGATTAGGTAGTAAAATATATATTTTAACTTACTGATGTATACCATCCACTGATGTTCTGTGTGAAAACTTGACGTTGGCAAATTCCGTCTGAGACAGGAGGGCCAGGAACAAAAGAAGAAGAAGAAGAAGAAGAACTTACTGATGACATCAATCATTGTTGCTAGAAGATGTGTAAAAATTTATTAGGATACATTGAATATCATCAAAATAGAAAATTAGAAAAAAATTGTACCTGTAAAACTCTGGTTGATGTACAACCAACCACTAAACCAACAGGACGTAAAAATATTATCTATAGCTACATTTAATGTAAATTATAACTAGATTCCCTACAATAAGTTAAAAAATATTTTGTTTTGCAACTAACGATGAAAAATGCTAATTAGCCAAATAATATGAAAAAGCTAAGTAAAATTTACAAGACGATGTTATTAGAAGAGAGAAATGAGAGCGAATGCAATAACAATAAATAGCAATAAATAAAAGGATTCACTCGTTGCTTGTATTGTATGATACTAATCCTTGGGACAGAGGTGGCGTGGAGTCGACCTGTTTTACATTTTTATGTTTCGTGTTTTACAATTATGATTACAAATAACATAGCTCACTTATGTGATTGGGAGTTGTTATTTAGATGAAGAAGAAGAAATAACATAAAATTCGAATTAACAATAATTGTCTATTTTTTTCCATAAATGTATTTGTCAAATTTAAGAAAAAGACACTGTAATTTATTTAGTTAGATGCTAATACTAATTTCGCTGTTTTTAAAGTTGGTACACTTTCAAACATCAACACTGTTATAGATAAAAAGGCTGCCAATCTTTGAATTAATGTTAGAAACACTTACAGAAAAACAATATGCACAGTACAACGACAACTTACGATATTAACAATCATATAAACTTGTACAATGCTAAAAAAAATAATTATTTTATTGTCATACAGTTTTTAATCAGAGTTGTATTCAATTAATTACCATGTTACTTTAGCAACTTTAATATTTATTTATTTATTTTTATTTAATATAAAGATTGCTTATACAATTATGCTCTAAGTAAACCCTAATTTAATTCAAAACCAACACAGCTCCACTCCTCTATTCCCCGCAAACTAATCCAAGGCAATGCCGACTGTTACGGCGATTACTTTAATTGGCTCAATCTCCATTCAAAACCACCTCGGAGTGGGGGCCGGGGGGGTCACCAGATTTATAGCGAAAGGGTTGAGCCCTGTTTATGATGGAGATAAGTAAAAATACTCGTGGCCTTTTGAGCTCAATTTAAAGTTTGCTTTTCCACAATTAGTGACGTAAGAAAGCAGTTTTTGAATACTAGCTTATGCCCGAGGGTTCTCTCGCATTCAATTTAGGTCTATAGATCATTAAAAGTTATCCTATTACTTAATCTAGCTAAAAAGCTATCTATATACGAAATTTCATTTTAATTTGCTCAGTAATTGCGGTGTGCTTGACACAAAAATATCTAAACAACGAAACTTGCACATTTTTATAAAATTAGTAGGGTTTGATTGGCTCAATCATTCAAAACTACCTGGCAGTGGGGACCTAGTGGTCACCAGATTTATAGCGAATTTTTTAGCTATTTATTTATTTATTAGCGCTATATGCAAAATTTGCTTCTCCAATTTTTCAAAACAATGGACTCGATTTATTTATTAAGCACCTGGAGTTTTTGAATTCACATTATTGTAAGAAGCAAGTTCGAAAAAAAATAAAAGAGAAATACAAATCTTTTATGACTTATTTTACTTTCTCTACCCCAGTAATTTTCATAATATTAGTAGGATGAATACCAGTATTACAGTTACAAAGCCGATACTCGTTGGACGCAAGGATATATGAAGTAACGTAACCCACATAAGACACCCAGTGAGATTGGCTACTCTGTGTCAAACGTGGAGGTAACTCTACAAATATTTCATAGATTTTGCTATAATTCCCTTTATAAGGCTGATACTCGTTGGACGCAAGGATATATGAAGTAACGTAACCCACATAAGACGCCCTGTGAGATTGGCTACTCTGTGTCAAACGTGAAGGTAACTCTACAAATATTTCATAGATTTTGCTATCATTCCCTTTATAAAGCTGATACTCGTTGGACACAAGGATATATGAAGTAACGTAACCCACATAAGACACCCAGTGAGATTGGCTACTCTGTGTCAAACGTGAAGGTAACTCTACAAATATTTCATAGATTTTGGTATCATTCCCTTTATAAAGCTGATACTTATTGAACGCAAGGATAAATAAAAAATATTCCTGGACATTTAACACAACGACATTTAGTCTTGAACTAAGCAAAGCCTGTACTATGGAAACTTTCTACTCGTTGGGATTGAACTTACATCCTCCAGCGTAACAGACCATTGCTCTATCCACTGCGCCAACCGGTTTTTCAATATCTTTAAATATTTGAATTGAAATAGTATTGTATTTGTCTTTATTGTTATATTTACTGAGGATTGTATTAATAAATTATTTTGAATTTGAATCTTAACAAAATAAGCCTGAGATGGACTGAATGGACTTCCTAGTGAAGCAAGGGTACACAACCTTTTTCGGACCTCAACTTACATGTTTAGTTATATACCTACCGATGTCTCAAATTCAGGTGTTAGAAGGTGGGCAGCTTTAAAACCGATAATTCGATGTCTTAGGCTATGTGCCTGAGATTGGTAAACCCTGAGGTAGAGTATTACCCAGCTAGTAGCGTTATAATAGCTAAACTCGGATAATTTCAAGGGGGCAAGTTAGCAGACTGAAATATTACCTCGATCACTACATCACGCGCATTGATCACTTACCATACGACCGCGATTTATACCCTCCATTATTATCTTCCTTGCTAGCGTTATAATTCATATTTTGACGGGTGTTGAAGATTACCGCTTGAAGTTTTTATCTTATCCATATTTTTTTTATTCCTGAGGAATAGGTAATTTTTGTAATTTAGATGGTTCGTATTATTTTATACTACAGAAATCAATGTATACAATAAAACCATTGTACACAAACAGCCACATTTCTAGTGTTTTCTAATGCAATACATATAGTATTATTAAGAAGCTCTGACCTTGTAAAATCCCCTCTACACATCAGCAGACTAGCAGACGCATACGTAGGCGTAAGCTACCGATGTCATCCGCAGACGTGAAGACTTATGTCTATCCGTAGACAGCGGTAGTAGGTCCTTTACGTGTGCCGATGCATCCGCTATCCATCGACAGATGACGTCCGCGTATGCGTATGCCGATGTGTACAAAAGGGGTTAATAATCATTTCAATAATAATTATTCAGATAGGACAGAAAGACAGTCATGAAAACTATTCGAATGAGAACTGCTGAAGGGTGTTAATTGCACCAGTGCGAGCTTGGCCCAATCGTGCAATGCTCGGCTCCCACTCTTTTTTTGCTGAAGTTGTTACAGCAGAATAATTACTTACGACACCCACGAGTAGAAATAGGTGGCGACACAAATTGGCAACAGTGAACCAAATGAAAGATATAAGTTACATATTTATTTTAATTGATTTTGACACTTGAATATCAAATTAATGATATTTTAATTTGTCATCAATACATAATTTTCTCATAAATATTGATAGATTTTGTAGTAAATCATCGTAATTGTTCCAGTTTTTGACTATGTGAGATCATTAATTGACATTATTGATTTATATTTTTTCATCATCAATCCATTCATTCCAATCTAAAACTTTAAAATTTCTCTAAATTTAAGCATTACATTTATCTTTTTTATAATCATTATTACACCTCTAACAGTGATAGGATTTTTAATAAATGTAATGTTTTTCCAGTTTTTAATCAATAGTACTAAATTGATGACTTGTCCAAAAGTTTGATGTTTATTAATTTCCCCTCTAACTACACTTATATTTCAAAAACCATGCCTATTATTACGTTTTCCAAGCAGTAAGCAAATTTTAAAATAATTAACAAATTTTAAATATGTATCAATTAATTCTGACTTTCAATCATCGTATGAAACTCTTTCCAAATCAATGACATCTCCAAGGACTTATTTAAAATGGATGGGCCAGCGAAGTAGACAAGACCACCGGTCCACTTCATCACGCGCCGTGTTTTCATTAGCCGTAACGTATGACGTGGCGAGGGACTAAATCTTCATTTTTGACGTCCCCAGGGCGGGGACCGTGATAGGTTAGAGAACTGGATGGGGCATGGTCGCTGTCTCATATAAAGTAAGTAGAAAAAATTATGGGGTTTGGGTTGTGTGAATGTAAAATTAAATTCCTTTTTCATCGGTTATTAGTTATAACTATGTTTTTTTTCTCCTTCACTGATCCTTATTTCGCGAGCTGTTTTATAATGCTAATCTTATGTCAATTGTTATAGTATGTGTATGATAACTAATAAATATACACAATAAATAATGTATGTATGTATGTTGCATCTAAGTTCTCGTATTTAAGTTTAGCTGTTAATGCTGACCCACCTCTTACTCTCATTTTTAAAAATATACTTTCTTCAAGTGGCTGTCTTGAAGAAATTGCTATTTAGCGATAAAACCGTCGTTTGCACTCTTTAATTTTAATTTATTTGTCATTACTTTTAGGTTTTTTACGCATTTGTGTGCATTAAACATTTCATTTCATTTGGTAAAACATTTAAGTATATTTTGTTGAACATACGAATTTGAAATACAGAGGAAAAAACTTATTCATTGATGTTTCGTCTATCTGAACAACTTTTAATTTTAATTTTTCTAGTATAATCTTGTGTTTGTAATAACACGAGTACTTTCCATATTAAATAATATACTTCTTAAAAGTAAAGTGCTCGAAACATACAAATAACAAATAATAATGTAAAATAATGTATAATAAACCGCGTTAAAATCCTTTAAAATAATTTTATCTAATTTTTCTATGTTCAGGTTCAGATATAACTCCTAGGCTCATCTAGGAAACATATAGTGACGTCAGCCGGACGGGAACACCGCTAATGTTGATATATCGGCCGGAGTTCGGACGGACAGTGGACTTGCTCCGTCCCTTCGATGTAACTTAAAGTTTTATGGGGACAAGCCGATAGAAACGGATTGCTTTAATTGTCATATTATATGAGGGGACTGCCTCGTTGGTCTAGTGGTTGAATCTCTGTCTAC
>LQNK01000750.1:46289-61295 GCA_001586405.1 Phoebis sennae
GTCATATTATATGAGGGGACTGCCTCGTTGTCTAGTGGTTGAATCTCTGTCTACAGATTGAGGGGTCTCGGGTTCGAATCCCGGGTGGGGCCAAAAAAAATGTTACTGGGATTTTTCTGACAAAGAAATCTCAGTAACAGCCCTGAGTCTGGAAGTTGGCGGTGCTGGAGCACCCCCGTGCCTCGGAGAGCACGTAAAGCCGTTGGTCCCGCGCCTGATTTCTCTTATGTCGTGTCGGTCTGCCCCCATCGGTTTATGAGAGTAAAGGAATAGAGAGTGCATCTGAGTTTGCGCGTACACTTGTGCGCTATTATATCTCCTGCGCAGCTGGCTAGTCTCGGTTGAGATTGGCCACCATGGCCGAAATCGGTCAGGGAAGCTATTATTTTATGAGGGGATGGAAGATCATTTTTTGCAAGAGCAGGCAAGCGGAGCATGCGGTTCATCGATGTTAAGTAACTGACCACAGTCCATGAACATTTTCAACATCAAAGTGTCACAAATGCCAAGACTGCTAGAAGGAAGATGGGGTATGGAAAGGATTAGTGATGGGATGACAGTGCAGCTAAGGGCATTATTTTTACTGAAATAACATGCTTACTTTTATAAATATAATATCTGGGTTCACTATTGAAATATCGTAGATTCCCGAAAAAGTAAACATTTAATGAGCAAAAGTGTGCCAATTTTTTTTAAACTTATTAATAAGGGTTGATTACTGACAATATATTAAATGATGAGATTGTCCTCTATTATTCTGAGAGCTAGGACCATTTTGGGGGGTGTTTGAGGTAAGCTGAAAACTTGTCTGATACTTCTCCTTTTATACCCTGGCATGGAACTGTAGACCTAGCTGGGTGAGTAACGGCTTTTTTTAGATCTAGCAACTAGAAAGTCCTACCAAAAAGTCCCGTATTTCTAAATATACTTAGAATACTGTATTTTAGCTATAAATAATACCCTATTAACAACAATTACAAGTTGCCTCGAATATTACAAAAAGACTAAAAATTAATTTCATTGTTGACTTTCATAATTGCCACTAACTTATACTTAAGGACCAGTGATATATACTTTTTATGCGTAATATTTAAATTTGTTGGACAAAACTTCGAAGTGTAAAAGTATTAAGAAACTGTAAAATTCCTCACTCCCATACGGATGCATACTTCCCATTAAAAATATAGAACAAAAGTGTTCTAATCACTCAATCAATTCCATTTTCGCTTTCAATTACACGTGTTTTGATAACAGGATTTATAGCCGTATAACGTAAGCAAATATGCCCATTAAAGTATTTCCTGCGCGCGCGCAGCGCCATCTGTCACTCAGCGAGGTACATTACCTTTAGTTCCAACGTGATAGATGGCACCACTTGATAAGAGATTTATTGTATGACGATGTTTTTATAATAATGAAAGGTGTAATTTGAATTCCTTGCTTTTTTAGTGACAGGGAATTTTATTGACATAAAACATTATTAAGATAAAAAAATTAGTATAAAATATAACTATATTAAATGTCTTGAAGTTTAAGTATATTTAGTATTGTGTAAATAGGTATGTGAAGAACCATGTACTCTGAGACCCAAGATACAGACTACAAGTCTAGTTTGGGTCTCGCTGACACAGCTCTTTAAATTCTTATTACAGTTTAGGTTAAAATTTTATACTGAAATTCTATGTACTCCGAACTCACAATAAAGACAAATTATTATTATAAATAAAAATGTATTTATAATGGTTTGCTTCATAATGCCAGCCCCAAATTAGATTTTTTAATTGACTATTTCTTCTAAATAAATCTGTTTTTTATTACAAATGAAGTGTGTGAGAAAAAGGACGGTAACACACAATATTTAAAGTATCTTCAAATCATTAGGATTACCTGATTACTTTGGTCTATCCCAATCATTAGACTTGCAATCTCTTAAGGGGCAGTTTTTGTGATCGTGACTCAAAATCACCAAGCTCATTACCCGTCAAATAATTAACGATTATCCGTTACGATGAGACGCCGATAAAGAGGTTCCGCTGGAGATAGCCGCAACGGAAGCTTTCCGCACTAAATCATGAAGAATCGGGTCATCTATTATGGATATCAATTATGATGAAAATTATTTCGTTTTGGCTTGTTTGTTTTTTGTTTGGGTTGTTGTTTAGAATTAGAATGTATTTTTAAAGGTTTGCGTCCGCTTTGTACATACGTGTATTATTTAAATCAATTACTTATAATGGAAATTATTAACAAATTGTTCTCATATGTTTTTGTTTATTTTATACTAGCTGTTCCGCGTGGTTTCACTCCCGTAGCATACTGTTATATAGCCTATGTTACTGGATAATAAAGCTTTCGAATGGTTAAAGAATTTTTACAATCGGTCCAGTAGTTCAGCCTATTCCTTACAAACAAACAAACATAGTTTTCCATTTTATGGTATTGTTGATCTGTTACAGATCATTTGATATTTAAGTGTATTTTCATTTCCCTTAGCTCTTTGACAAAAACGATCAGATTTTTATAGCCAAACGTCCCCATCCTATCTTAAATATTACAACACATTACTGCAAAACACTGACGTTACAAATTCTCAATCTAGATCCAGTTTATGACGTCATAAACATGCCCAGAAGGGAATTAAACGTCAAACCTATTAACAGCCCTTTACCTCAATACAACATACATTAACCAAACACTTATAAATCACACGATATTTCAAATAACACGTAAACACAATAAATAACAATATTTAGCAAACACTCAAGCCGATACTCGCCAAAGTTGCCCAAATTTTAATAATAATATATCTTCGTAATTTATAACATGGCCCGAAAGGCGACAACGTTTATTCAAATTTCAAATGCTAGAATGTAATCATTTTGCGACTAATTTCATGTCAATTCTAATTTATTTGTATGGTTCGTCAATTTATGGCTTCGACGGTAATTAATTTGTAGTCAAATTTCTATTATGATTAGGGTTAACTAATCAGGTATTAACTCTAAATATAGTGTGTTATTATAGTTTGATGGCCTTTTGGTCTAGTGGTTGCATTTGTGGCTACAGATCAAGAGGTTTGGGCTTCGAATCCCGTGTTGGCTCCACATGGGATTTGAACCCCAAAGACACATTTTACCTGACAAAAAAATCTCAGTTACAGCCCTGACTCAGGAAGTTGGCGGTGTTGACACACCCTCCTGCCTCAGAGACCACGTACAGCGGTCGGTCCTACGCCTGCTCTCCGGTTGTGTCGGTCTTCCGTTCCATCAGATTATATTATAAGAGTAAAGGAATAGAGAGAGCGCCTGTGCTCGCTCTTGCTATACTATCTACTGCACAGCTGGGTAGTCTCTATTGAGATTGACTATCATGCTCGAAATCTAAGATCGATACCAAATTAGTAGGCAGTACTAAATTAATTAAAGTGTATAATATATGTTGGTTAAAAAAAACAACGTATTCCATAAACCCGAAACATCCACACAAATTTAACCCTCAACGACATTAAGGTATAAAAGTCCCTTTGATCTAACGTTGCCAAAAATTTGATGCCAATAATACCAAATATAATAGAACTTAATTTACAGTAACTATTGTAAAGAAAAGATCGATACAAAATTAATTAAAGTTTGCTTTCAAATATCAAATCAAACCATAACATGCCAAACACAAAACAACGTATTACATAAATCCGAAACATCCACACAAATTTAACCCTCAACGACATTAGGGTATAAAAGTCCCGTCGATCTAACGTTGCCAAAGATTTGACGCCACTGGTACCGAATCATAAATTACCATTATCTGCAGACGCACGGTGCTCCTATTTATTATTTATGGGTCGGATTGACTCGCCTCGGGCCGATATGAGGGCGTTTTTCCCCAAAGCGCGGTCAGGGTTGAATTTTCGAGGTATGATTTGCTAATGTTGGAAGTTTTAATCTGATTTAATTGGGTTTTGATATTGGATTTTCGTAATGTGATCGAGATAAATAGTACTTACGTTTGAATGTTTAAACTAAATCTAATGTTTGAAATAATCAGAATTGTTTTCTAGTAATGCAAACAAAAATTAACTGCAAGAATATTTTTAAATTTGTTTTCGTCAAGATAAATTTAAAACTTTAATTTCATTAACAAAGTTTTCAAAAACCATCTGTAACATTATAATATATACTGTATTTACAATTGCCTTAAAATGCATTTCTGCAAAGAAAAATATAAAATCGGTGAATTAGATAATAATATCTTTTTGCCAAAAAATGGAACCGACTGCATCACTTCACTTCAATTCATTTTTGTTGATATCAATACAAACTCGGTCCAAAATCTTGTTAAATTGAAAATAGATATAGATAAAAAATACTTTCGAATTAAGAACCTTTTTCTTTATTTGAAAGTCGGTTAAAATGAGAAACATGCTGTCCACAGTCCAGCCCCTCTCCATTTAAAAGAATACCAAATCAAAAATGAATACCCATTTTAATCAAGAATATATCGAACAGATTAAAATTTACTCATCACTATAAGATTATAATATGACGAAGTATATTTTATCTTACGACATAGTTTTAAAAAGTAATACCAGAGCCAGTAAGAAAAATCACATAAGCGCTCACCCTACAAATTTCCATTCACTATGACAATATACGACATTGCCATCTTCGAAAACTGCTAATTAATAAAACTTGAGTCATAAATAAGGTTAGGGGGTAGGAGGGAGGGGGGGCCGTTAGCAAAAACTGTTAGGATCATAAAGCTGTCAGCGATGAGGTAGTGCCTTTGTTGCTGTTTCGTGAGGCGCCGATAAATCTAACGAATTCGCTCTTTGAGATTATGTAATTATTGGACGTAATTTTTGTCCCTGGACTTTCTATGGATTTGTTTGCAGTTTTCAATTGAGCTTTCAGAGTCAAATACTAAACATTTAAGGAATTTTTGAAAAATGTATTTACTGAATTAGAAATTGAAACTGTTGATTTAATAAAAAAAATACACCCTGCATTATTCTACTATATTTTTTTTTTTGGTAGAGTTAAAGTAACGTCTTGTTTTTGTAGCATTACTTACATTTCGTTCATAATTAATTGTATGTAAGCTCGTTTGGAGCGCTGCAGTAGAGACGGTGATGGGACACTTACAATATTATGTAGTAATACTTTCTTACTTTATTTTGCATACATAATATTTAAGACGTTCTTTAACCTAACCTTAGAAATACAAAAATAAAAATATACTTCAATAAGCAAAGAATAATCATATTTTATTCTTTCTTATTTTGATGTATTATAAATATTTAGAATGTTTATGCCCAAAATAAATTAAAAGAGTTTTTATCTGCTTATAATAAGTTAGGAATTATTCTAAAATTTAATAACAAAGTTATATTTTATAAAGCTCCATCTACTGTGTAGATCATGAACTAGAATGAACGCTCGATATGGTCGATGGCCATAACCGCGACATCTAGACGATGACCCTATTATGGCCCAAGACCATATTGTCACTGCCATCTAGTGAGAACTGATGGTACTATATCGATTATCTACAACTTATTAAGCATAAAAAACATATTAAAATAAGCTTAAATAATGAATGGGATCTATAAATAAACTCGAAAAGCTTCAATCTAACATTTTACACAAAATTAATTTAAATAATCATAAGAAAGTAGTATATTATTGTGTAGACGTTTGCCAAACATATTTTTCACTAGATGTCCACATATTATCATATTCTCCTATAAAAAAACTACTTTATTTAGGCCACGAATATTAACTAGCACGTACTTTAAAAATAAGGATATCAAAATAAACAAATCGATGAAATCAATGAAGACGTCACATTGTCACAAGATGGCGCTAGTTTCTAATACCGCGGGGTCTATACACCATCAGATGACACTAGGTAAATACTAATCAGACAATATAAACCAACATTTAGTTTAAAACATTTGACAAATCAATGGAATATGTAGGTGTACGTCACACATTAAAACAACGCATTCATAGACCGTTCACCGACACAATATCAAGGATCACTTCAGAAGCCATAACGCTGAAGCCCACAAATATAGGCTTCACCATCATGTGATTGTCGAGGCCATCCATCCTCGGCCACACAGATATAGTTCGGAGACATAAAACACTAAACCTTTCGAGATAGTGTACCGTAATGATAAAAATTAAAATAGTGCAGTTTACTAAGAGCACAACAACAGATAATATATAACAGAAAGAGACAATCAATTTATTTACAGTAATTAATTAAATTTAAATTAAAATTACTTAAAAACTTCGTAAAACTGACCGGGAATGACGTTTGAGACTCGCATTTGTGTGCGTAAAAGTACATACACGTTTGACTGTATCTGTTTTGTGGTCACAAGATGGCGCTAGTTCGCGCCATTTCGTACTTAGCCCGCGGTTATTTATCGCGCCATTACCGAGGGAACCCTTAAATCATCAGATGACACTCCTCGCACGGCTAATGAATGGGACGCTGCTTTTTTTATTTATGAAATTGTTCACAGAGCACTTAGGAAAATCTATTATCTCCCGCTAAAAATGAAGCGTTCGTGTATTTTACATGGTCGTTTGTCAAAATTTATGATCTCCCTTGTTTTTGCGGTTATGTATCGTGTATAATTTTGTATTATGTGAAAAAGGAACGGTTTTTATACGGCGTCTTATTAATAGTTAAACGTTGCAATGAAATTATATTAAAAATAATAACTTTATTGTAGACTTTTTGACAAAACTTAGAATTTAAAGCTATTTCTTATGCTATTTCTTCCAGACAACCATAAAGAAAAAAACTATTGACATTGCAGAAGATATAGATATATTGCATAGAATGCTAGGAGCTAGGACCATTTTTGAGGAGGTGTTTGAAGCAAGCTGAAAATCTGATGCTTTTCCTATTATACCCCGAAATGGAACTGTAGACCTGACCGGTGACAAAACACCTACCCAAAAAATGGGGAGCTCTAACGCTACCTCTTGGACAATAATTTATTTCCTTATATTTATTTATTTTACCACTGGACATATTGAATTAAATAATTAAAATCCTTTACAATACTTCATCTAAGAACGTACCCCTCAGGCTGTATCAACAACGCAATTTTCAAAAGACAACAGCAGAAAGGGGCAGCAAAAGATTACAAATTAGATCCAAAGGTACCCTTTGAGATGAAAATAAAATGTGACAAACGCAAACAAAGCACATATATTATAGGTATTATCGTCTTCGTAACAAAAGGTTGAAAAGTCGCGATTCTCACGTATCATGTTATCGTGGCAAACCCTTACTGGAGAGGGAAATTATTGGACGTAAGGTGTGAGAGGTCGCGAAATGTTTGATTTAACATGAGAATTTATGAATTGAAAGATTGGTAACGAAAAATAGATAAAACTTCTACCATTATATATCAACGCTGTGAAAGGAAAACTTTGTTTGTTTGTAAAAATTACTGATTTCATTAAGCGAATTTACAAAACTATCTGCTTATCTAAAATATGACTTTATTATTGTATTCTCTACCTACTAACATACTTCACAATGGATTATTCTTAATATAAAAAAAATATTTATATTTTTTTAATACACACAATAAACGCACAGAAAAATATCTATAATCAAAGTAAAAACAGAGGGCAAGGATTCCCATTTACGACGGTAAATAAGCTAGTCTACATAATTATATCGTCTAAAAACCAGAAATTTCTTCTGAAAGTGTTAATATAATTTTCTCTTCCCCTGTCCCACACGTTCAGTTAAAAGGGAGAATTATCAGAAGTCGTTGTGATGATTTATGTACACAATTATTGGGTTACTCAGGTACCAGTGTCCCTGAGACGGGAATCTAATTATTGCATTCAATAACTTTGAATCGATTGAAGCTGTGATATCTACGTTAGATCGTCTTTTATAACTTTCATTTTGTTAAGAAACAAATTTCAATAAAAATACATTATTTTTAATCTCATTATTATTATTCTTAATAATGCGTGTCACATTTGTGAGGTGACTAGGTCACTGAAAACCAACGTGCCAAGTTTTTTAAAAACTTGTCCACTTCATGCTGAGGGCATGGCCTTTTCATTATAGGTCTTATTATAAGTAATATTAAGTCATTTTAAGCCATGAAATGTACCTATAGTGAATAAAGATTTCTTTTAAAATATTATTAGTTTACAAAGAGTTCACCTATTTTTGAGTGCTACCTACTGTTTAGTTAAAAAACGTGTTATCTCATATCACTTTGTAGAACAAATTTAATGAAAATATGCTTTTTTTAGACACCTAAAGAAAAAGAACGACAGAAAAAACAACATATATAAGAAGTAATAAAAAAACATGCACAATTGGCGGCCTTATGTGGTGGTGGTGTAAGGGAAAAATTCGCACAACCTTTATTTTTAATAAATTTGATTAAAAAATAAATATACTCGTATACATGCCAACATATATTTATACATAAATCAAATAATACTAAGAATTACTATACTAACATTATGTATAATGTAACTATTATAACCAAACAACAATAAGTTTCAAACTCCATACATGTTAACACCAGTAAAAACTTCCATCCTATCGTAACCACAAAAGGTACAGGGTACAATTATTACAGTACACCTATCCGATGGGTCCCTGATAAGCTGATAACTATTTATTGGACAAGTTTAATTCACTCCTTTGTCTATCTAGATATGATTTATTGTTAATTAAATGAAGTTCAATCTAGATCTATCGCTGGCAATGGAAAATATCAGTGATATGGGTAGGTTTAGGAAATAATTGTATAAACCCGTACCAAAAAAAAATACTTACAATTGTAAATTTAATAGATTGTATGAATGACTGGGAACGTAGTTTTTACAGCATAAATAACTTTGAGGACTTTGTATTAAATATATAAGACTATTATTAATGTATTCAGAATATTAGGATGACTTTAAATTGTATTATTCCATATTACTTTGTATAAAATAATGTGTTATAGCTTTTGTATTAATTAATTTCGCGGAAGCTAGTACTAATATAAACCCTAGCTTTTTGCCTAAAAAAAACATCTGATCATTTATACATCTTTACATCTACAGATAATATTTTCCTGAACTTTTCATGAATCATAAGAAATTACAGAAACCCAACAAATATTTGTTCAACATTATTTGATACAATATTTGCAGACGTATTTCCGCTCAGGTTGAATCTATCAATGTCTGGATATCTGAAATCCCACAAGTACAACACGATTCTGACATATCATTGATCTATCCTACCGCGATCATTTCAACACCTAGCTTTTCCCAAGACGTCAAACTGTAGTATACATATCTTCTCTGAAACACGTGAAAAATCTCAATACTACATACATTACTGTTTTTTAACGCGTGGCTGAAAATAATTTAGAACTGGAGAAGCGATGTATCGCATGGCATTCGAAACGAACGCGCATAGTAAAACTACATGTTTACATTATCCTTTTTCTTAGGAACGGCGTAAGTCACATTTCAGTCACAGACCATTATAAACTGTTTGTTACAGACTTAGAGTTTAAATTTGCTTGATGGTCAGGTTTGTAGCATATACTGAAATGTACAAAGAGTTGATAGTTTGAAAGACAGGTTCTATCAAGAGTTGACAACTACGTATTGTACGGTTACCTCTGTTTAGAATCGCACCGAAATTGGCTCGTATCGACTGTTTTGTAAATGTCAGCCTGACGGCGAAATATTGTATGAAATGTTTGATTTCGTATGCATGGAATAAACCGCCAAAATATAGCCGATGATTATTTGACGGAATGAGCGTAGATCGAATTTCATTGTTGGCGATACAGGGTGTCTATTTTATTTGGTTTCTTTATGCGAAGATCGTAGATTTCCGTATAAGGAACGGCGGGCATAGTGGTCCACCTCTGGGTTGTGAGGTCACTTACCATTAAATGTAGCGTTACAGTACTTATACAAATCAATTATTAACTAGTTAGTAATCACCGGGCAACTTAATAAAAATAAGAAAAGATAAAATAGTCAGTTAATAGGTATTATTTGAGGAATAAAATAATATTATAATAATAATTTAAATTTGAAATATTTATGTTATAAGTTTAACTAATTCTTTCATTAGAAGTAATTGCTACTTAACTATAAAGTGCTTTAAGAGACCATTTCTTTCCTTTAGACATGTAGAGTTTTCTAATTACCCTTAAAATAAGAAAACAGTTGATTATGTTAATGTTCGAATTAATAAATTATATTATTGTAAGTTTTACATACCACCGATCTTGCAAAAATAAAAGAAAAATATTTTATACTGTTTCGCCTTTACATTAGTATTTTGTTTACTATTTCAATCAATAGATGGCGCTAGCCGTACTATTCGTAAACATTCTATGAGCGCCTGCGCAGCGTATGATAGAGATATTCGTTACAATTAAAAACTATGATTACAGTGTTAATTAGAGTTGGTTTTTCTTAAGTGGTTCAAGAACATGGTAATAAACGAATGTAATTCATAGAAAACTTAAACATATCAAAATAAATGATTCCATTTTCTTCAAGGACGTGTTAATAAATGAATGTAATTCAAATAAAATTTAAACAATAAAATACTGAGAACTATAGACTTAACTAACTTTTTGTTTTTCACCTTATTTGAATTTTAATTGTTTTTAAGGACTAACCTTATAAATATTTTTTGAACGAACAGTGTTTCTTGAATAAATGAATTTTTCTCTTCTTTCACTCTTTGAAAACAAAACAAAAAAAAAACAAATTTTCCTCAATTTTAGATGCGTAAAACTTATAGTACGATTTTTATTAAGATCACAGGAACCGAACCTGTATTCCATCAGTCTTTACGCAAGTGATTCATACAATTCATTAGATGCATTAACAAACTCTTAATAATAGACCAGTTTTGATACTTTATTAGAAAAATGTATCCAGGTAAGCACTATTTAAATGAAAATTTGATATATAGTGTGTTATTTTTATTTCATTTATATCAACAATTTCATTCTTAAATAAATAAATATGGACACGCAACAATTGAAAACGAATAAATTTGAACATCTTAAAAATCAGATGAGAAATTTTCAAATCACTACATAGTATAAAACAAAGTCGCTTTTTCTGTCATGTGTCAAGTTGTATGTCCCTATGAACGCTCAAATCTTTAAAACTACGCAACGGATTTTGATGCGGTTTTTTTTTTAATAGATAGAGTAACCCATGAGGAAGGTTTTTATCAGCATTGCACCCGTGCGAAGCCGGGGCGGGTCGCTAGTACTTAATAAAGTTTATACGATGTAAAAGCATCGTAAATGCGTGCGTGATTTTATTGTATAAATATATTTTTATATCAATAATTATTAAAAATAAGTTACACATTACCTGTTTTATTTCAGGATTACTTTGTGTCAAGCTTTTTTATACCAGAGCACATTCTTAAAGTCTTGATACTTTAAAATAAAAGTATCAAGACCACTCCACAAATCACTCCGATACATTTCGGATTGATTTATTCCGTATTACTATTAATTTAGAAAAAAATCACCGGGTCCCGAGTTATTTATTAAAACGTTAAACCCCAATCTGATATCGGCTTTATTTATGACTAGTTTTTTTCCCGTCATGACCTTCGGCGGAATAAATTATTATATACGTCGGATAGTTATAATTTATACGGTTTTATTTGATTCTTCGACGGACCTTTTGATTTCTTGTGGCATTTGGTGCATTTGTGTAAATGATGATTTAAATGTATATCGTTACATTTTTATGTATGATGCTATTTAAATGTCACGTGGTAATATATGTAAATAAGCCTAATAAGAAAAAGTAAATGTACCACTTAAATAGATATTCTTAAATGTAATTATTTCGTGTTACTTAATTTACTTTTAAATAATGCTTCATTAAAAGTAAAATTACAAAATAAATAATAATTCCCAATGGGAATTATTGCGGGATAAAACCTTTTTCGGGTTAGATACAAACTGTTCAAAATTTCATCGAAATTAGTTCAGTTGTATAGCAGTGTAGAAGAGACACATACAGACAGATATATGAATTTATAATATTAGTGAGGAGTAAGAAAAAAAGGACAGTTAGGATTAGCAAGTAGGAAATTAATAACTTTACATACAAACCCATTGACACATCATAGAAACAATTGCCAACATATAAGGCTTTAGTAATTTCTTCCAAACAACTTTATGCGCACAAGAAAACCTAAGTAAATTATTCATCACTCGTACTATTTTTATTCAAATTACACTCACGTATCGATTTTACAAGCAACCGCGTTATAAATAACTCCATATGGTATCAGAACACCATAGTCTATGCAAAAAATCCTATAAATTACCCACATTTGGGTACGAATTCAAGGCGTATGTAAATAGACAGCTGGCGCGACACCTTGCATCATGTGAATGCAATAAAACCGATATTTTGAAGCTTTGCGTTTTATTTACAGTAGGGAAATACTTGTATGAAACTTAAGGACACTCTGTATATGAAAATTATAATCGAAAACTTTGGTTTTGAAAATATTTATGAAAAAGGGTTTTAGGACATTGAAAAAAACAGAATTACTTAGTAGTTCACTTACGTATAAATACATAAAAAATATAATTTTCATAAATTTATTTTCATTGGGATTTTACAATTTATGATCAGTGTAATATTATATAAATCTTGATCAGGAAATAACATTTGCATGATTCAATAAATTATTTCACGAGAACTTGAGTACTTATTGTCAGGGATACTTTTTGGTATGGAATTAATTTTGTTATTAAAATTATGAATATAAATTAATAATCGGTAGGAAAAAAGAGCGCAAAGAAATGGTACTTAAACAAAATTAAAGTTTTTTATTATAATGTAAACGACCTGTTTTATAATGTTTGATATATGAATTATCATGATTTTTTTTGTTTTCACATCCGATCCTGTTTTACTCCTCTCACAATTTTCCATCATGAATCCTCTCCCTATTCCCTCCCCATTCTTCAAGCCGGAAAGGTACGACATTTTGCTGTTGCCGATGTTTATGGGCTGCGGTCAGTCACTTAACATCAGGTGAACCGCAAGCTAAGTTTGCCCGCTGTTACATAAAAAATCCTAAAAAGGTTACAGATCTGTAATAACTGAAAGATTTGTAAATTAATTCTTTTGCATAAATAGTATAATAATTTTCTTGATCCACCAAAGATAGAGTATTCTCAATGTACGAACTATTCCATAAAAATGCAGCTAGCGGCAAAACGCGGACTAAAACACAATTAAATCACCAGTGATCTAAGATCGAGATAGCATCGGATGCGCCTGCGCACTAATGATTATCCCGGCCCGACAATTAAACTCCATTCGTACTGGGCTGGACCATGTCACTATTGATTTGTGATTGATCCTATATAACACTACAAACAACACAAAATATACTTTAAAACGCAAACAATAAAGTGCAAAATAAAACACACGCTGTATAAGGGTAAGGTCTATGCCTTCGAAGCGACCGAGCAACTTATTTTGTGACTTACAACATTTTAAAAGCACGTATTTTAAACCCTTTTAATACACAATAAAATCGATATTACTGTAACGTATTTAAATGGATTTTGAACCTTATTACAAGGAGTTAGTATTATGAGGTTCTTGACGTTGACTGATGATCTAGAGGATGATTTTTTTTGTGCGTTACAGTTTTCCAAAGGTGTTATTATGTATGGAAATATTAAAATGATGTAGTGAAGGCGGTACATGGGCGTTTATAAATAGTATGTGTTTAGATTGTTAGGAACGTTTTTTGTTTTGTTTTTAATAATGCTTTGTAACGTAGATTAGTTTTGAAGTTTGTAATGAGTTTTTATTTGATTGGTCGATATTTATGACAGCAGCTGCTACAAAAGGGTTTAATTGTATGTTTCTTATAGATCGAGGTGACGCATCTGCTGATTTTAAATGATACACTATATAACACTAAATCATTGGTGTTGCAGGGCTTGCATTGCGAAGTGACCAAAAGTCAAACTAATGTTTTCGTTTTGAGTATAATAAAATGTCCAATAAAACAGTGTCCAATAAATATGACGTCATGAGCACAGAATCAATTTGATCGACACCGTAACTCATTTTGACAGATGTTTTTGTATCGATAATTTGAAATTTGTTCCTCTTCGACATATCTTGTTTCAAATTAGAATAATATCGATAAAAAATAGTGATGGCCGAGTGCAAAGATCATAGGCAATGTTAAACACTCATGATATCTACTCATATCAATACGCAATAGAGTTTAGTTAATTAATCAGTTTCATTGTTTTTCAAATCTTTTAATTGTTATTATTTTATCTATAATAGTTGTTATTATCATTGTATTTTCTTTCCTTTTCATTTTACTTTCACTGTCTGTATTTTACTCTATGTTTGTTATTTATTGATATTGCTTGTGTATGGAATAAACTTTCTTTCTTTCTTTCTTCTTTCAATACCAAATCTGTTAATTTTTCGTTGACATCAAATTCCGGTGTGCAACCGGAGATAGGTGTCAAAGAAAATACATAATAACCCAGCAGGTAGTTTAAATAATTCAAATCTGTATTAGAAAGTAGGAAAGAAAGAAAATATTTGTTTACTAAAGAAATAGCACCACCAGCAAAAAATATAACATACTAATTATTCAAACATTTAAACAAGAAGATAAAACAATAAAAATATATTTTTTTTATTATTATTATTTATTGGTACAAACACATTAATTTAGGAAGTCTTCTATCTCTTTTTATTTAAATACTAGCTTTCCGCCCGCGGCTTCGCACGCGTGGGCTACTAATTTCTGTATTTTGTAGAGGCGTACAAGAAAATTCTAAAATAATTACGGTCGCATGACCGCTGATATTACGCATGTCTATAGTTTTTTTTATAACTTTCTATAGAAATAGGTTTGACCAAAATCTGACAGTACGCGCGCCTCTTCAAA
>LQNK01000750.1:61561-72119 GCA_001586405.1 Phoebis sennae
AATTCGTATATATCAGCGGCCTTGCGACCGTAATTTTTTTAAACTTTTGTTGTGCGCCTCTAAAAATACAGATACTAGTGACCCACGCGTGCGAAGCCGCGGGCGGAAAGCTAGTAATATTATAAAGAGGAAAAGTTTGTTTGTTTGGTTGTAATGAATAAGCTCAAAATCCGGACCGATTTAAAAAAAAATGTTTTCCATTCGTAAGCTATATTATCCACGAGTAACATAGACTATATTATAACATTATACTACGGGAGCGAAGCCGCGCCGATCAGCTAGTTTATGATAAAAATACTGACGTGTTGACACATTATACATGGTGTATACATTTCACTATAAAAGTGAAGTGGATTAAAATTCCCTAGCCAAAGATAGAATTCAAAGTGAACGGGCCCTTCCGTCAGGATCGAAAGTTAGTAATTAAGACGACAATAAATTACTAAAAGGCGGGACGAGTAAGGCTGCGTTCACACGAGGGTTAATGATTTTTATTTTTTTTTTTGTTTTTTGTTTTTAACAAAATTGTTAAATGCAATGGTAAAATGGATCAACAGAATTGTTAAATGCAATCTCTATGGAGTAATGTTGAAATGAAATAAAAATATGTGCAATGATGAAATTGAGAGAAATATACAATACCTAGGTATATAAAAATAAAATTTTATAAAAAACAATTATGTACTGTTACTACATATCGTTTTGATATATAGCGAGTTTTATATAATTTATTATGGACATGTAATACTATATTTTTTATATTAAAGCAAGCAACAGGAGCCTAATGTTAAATGACTGACCGCAACCCACTATCTACAACATCAAAGTGTCAAAGATTCCTTGCTGGCCTGAAGGAAGGAGAGGGGATAAGGAGAGGATTAATGATGGGACTAAATTTGGGAGAGGGGTATAACAGGGGGGAATGGTATGGGGTCACACATACATACATCCTCACAAATTTTCGCGTTTATAATATTAGTTGGATATGGGATTTCTTTCACCCAATTCTTACAAGACCAATGTATTACTTATTAGCTTCAGTTCTCTTAGTGTTAAAATATCCGAAATTGTGTGGCATTAATGTGTTAAAAATATAATTGAAGAGAATGTTGTCGATTACTGCGTATTTTTTAACCGTTGAACATTGAAGATTATTAATGCATGGGTACAATAAAATGTATGCAAATACAATAACGATGACTTCTTTTTGTAGCATTTTATAAAAATGTTGGATCGTTCAACATTTTGAGACTTATATTAAATTGAATTTGTTTTCTAATTTTAATTTAGTAACTTCCAAGTTCGCACCGGTGTGTAATTCCTACCCCCCACCCCCTCCAGCAGATCACAGGTGTGAAGTAGCAATGCATTGTGTCTCGTACGGCGAGCGGGGGCCCGAAAGCCTGTATTCCTGTTTTCCAATCCTATTCCGTTCCTATCCTGTTCAATTCCACTCCTTATTCCTCCCCATCCATCAGCACGGCAACTGCAACTCTTTCAAATGTAGCTTAATATCAGGTAAAGTATAATTAATAATGTTCTGCTTTGCTTAGCGCATCAATTTTCAGTATTTTATGGATACCCGATCCCTTTTCAAGGTACAAAAAACTCACATAAAAGTTGTTTATATTCGTTGTTTTTCATGAAAATAGGGATATTTTATTTATAGTCCTTTGGACTCATTACTACCCCCCCAATATTTCTAGCGTCTACTAAAATGCCGTACCGCGTGGTCCCTATGGTTACGACTTACGAGTCTATGGTGTTTTTTTTTAATTTTAGTAATTAAGCATATTTAAACTACGTCGGTAATAGAAATTCGATCAAAAATATTATAAACTACGCCTAACTCTAAATCATGTTGGCTCGGAGTGACACGGCGTCTGTTAATTGCTATAAACATAGGAATTTCGGCGAAACACGCGAGATTTATGTAGTTTTGTGCACAGCCTTAATAGGCGGCCATCTTTCTTTACTATGATGTAACAAATACAATGGGTCATTGTTTCAATCGTCATGAAATATGTTCTCTGGTAGATAAATTATATGGGGGTATTTTAATTTTGAACATAACTTTCTATATTTTACATTTTATGAAAGACTAGCTGTGTCCTACGGTTTCACCCGCGTATATCTGTTTACCCCGTTCGAATGTATCAAAATTCTTTATATATATACTAGCTGTGCCACGGTTTTACCCGCGTACATTTATTTCCTGTTCCCGTAGGATTTCCAGGATAAAAACTATCCTATGTCCTTTCATGGGCTTCAAACAATATTTGTACCAAATTTAATTTCAATCGGTTCCGTGGTTTATGTATGAGGCAGAGTCACTTTCACATTTATTATAGTAAGGGGAAGTAAGAAATTTCAAAATTAAGTATGAAACATGAAAACATGTTTTCCTGTTTCTAGCGTAGCTGGTGTAAGATAGAAAATAGAATGGAAGAAATTCACATTTTTAAAGACAATATAATGGGCAGTCCGAAGCCGTTTCGAGCTTTACTGATAAGTGTGATAATATATTTTTATCATCACCCTCCAACAATTTTAAATAAAAAAATAATTACGAAACGCAAGGAGAGTATCGAAAGTTAAACCGATAAAAAATATCACTTAAACAAAATCAATATTGGATTTTAAAGACCTCAATCAGAAAGTCATTTAATTAAAACAATTATGAATTAACATTTATTTAATGATAAAGCAAATGGCGCGAAACTTTACGGTGAACTTAAATATCATGGTTATTAAGCGCATCATCGGAAACGAATAAAAATACCAAATATCCTTTCGGAATACGGAATAATTGGCCTACATTGTAATGATTTGATACAGGGTGATACAAGATATTCCAATTTGAAATGTCAGTCGAAAAGAAACGAAATGAAAGATTTTAGATTACTGAAAGTATTTTTATCAACGGTTTGAAAAGCATTAGATACGAAATTACGTGTTAAAGCTATTCAAATGTAATTAACATAATATTATATTATAATTTAACGTGTAAATGCTAAACAATATGTTATTTCCCATTGTATTGTGTTGATAAATAAATAAATTTGAATTTGAATAAATATTAAAATTTTTAAAGAATAGTTTTAAAATACAATTAGACTTGAAAACATTGATAATTATCTTTTGTATTATGAAGTCTTGGCGTTACTTTACATTTAAAATAAGTAAATAAGAAAATCTGCCTAGGTAGTCAAATCTAGTTTAGAGAATAAATAATCAGCAATTTAATTATTAAGTTTGGTACGAATTGAGTTATTTATGTAAAGGATGTTTTTGAATGGATCTAATTTAAAAAATGGTTCAACAGTAACAGAAAAAAAGATTTTCTTTATAATATTAGCGTTCATTCAATTTCGTGATAAGGCATAGTATTTCCTCGGTAAAATAAAAAATCAATCCAATGTTTTTGAATATCAATTGAAAATCTCGAGACAAAAATTATTTAAATATTAGTATAAATTTCGTGGAACGTTTATAATATCAATACATCGTTAAGATGCAACTGTAAAGTTTTACGAGATTTCGATTGGCGTGAGCTTTCCAACCGGTGACATGCTTGAGATCAACTTATGTCCATTATACTACGGGTTAAATAAAAATTTTTAGTAATTTTTCGACAATGTTAAATAAAATAAATTAATATTCTGAGACATTTAACACTTCGCCATCTATTTATAAACTAAGCAAAGCTTGTACGATGGAAACTGGATAACATAATTAAACAGACTTTTTTTGGAAATACATACATATAATAGGAAAACACACAGACATTACTACTCGTGGGGATCGAACCCACATCCTACGGTACCATAGACCATTGTCATTGACATCCACTGCGTCAATCGGGTCATCATGTTAGATGATTGTTAAAATTAAGACTAAATTTATTGCTTCCTGAAGGAATAACACTGTGTTCCGTGACGTAAGCGGGAGTTGGAGGCTTGTATTCCCATCTCGTTCCTCTCACATCATGTTCTATTCTTCATCCAATTGTCCATCATCAAGGCTGATGATTTGATGTTGCAGATGTCCATGGGCTGCAGCCAGCAGTCACTGAACCGCATGTTCTTGCCTGCTATAAAAATCACAAAAATCGTACCACAATGGACACAGCATCAGTCTACATGAACGTGATTGCGACACATCATCGTTATCTGTATCGATGTGAAAGGTGTCGTCGCGTAATTTTTTAATAGGCTCTTGAGGTCACCCTGAATCCGTTATACTTGAAGTACATTTCATATAAACTGAGTGTTATCCTGCTTATATAAATGCGAAGGTTTTTGAGTATGTATGTTTAGGTAGTCAAACATACGTTAGTCTAGTGGTAACATCTTTGACTATAGATCGGGGTGTTTCGGGTTCGAATCCCGGGTGAAGCCATAAAAATGTTATTGGTATTTTTACTAAAAAAACTTAGTAATAGACCTGAGTCTGGAAGGTATTTCTGCACCTGATTTCTTTCCGATCGTGTCGGTCTGCCGTCCCATCGGGTTATGACAGTAAAGGAATAGAGAGTACAAATGTGCTTGCGCACACACTATAATTTCTCCCGCACAGTTGGCGGTTCTACTAAACCGATTATGATGAAAATTGGTCTGGAAATCTTAGGCTTCTTCTAATACCGAAGTTGTCACGGGATCAGAGGTTACGCGGCAAAAACCGCGGTATTTACAATTAATATAATTATATTATCGAAAAACATTACTCCCTACTGTCGCAATTCAGTAATAAATTAGATATTTTTTCAGTAAAAAATTAGATATATTTTTTAATGTGAAGTCCAGTCTGTATGAAAACCCCACACCTCCAAAACAATTCGCTACAGTTAATATTAAAACGATAACCACATCTTCGTTTATTTAGCTGTTTTAATTCAATGTAGATATCGATTATTTCGCCATCTTGGTTATTAAGCTTTTAAATAATGTGTTTAATTGTATTTTACATTCTCGCGAGCTGATAATTATATTTTGTAATTTTTAATTTATTTTATTTGAGAGTAATTATTTTTAATGAGTAGGTTACTAGGTACGATGTTGGGGATAATTGTATTGGATATTAATTAATAACGTAAATATTTTATTACTATTTATTGTACAAGTAAAGTTCGTTACTAAAATGTACATTATATATTTACATAAAACTACAAAATGTAATTTTCTCTATATAATATATATTAATATTCAAAATTAAATGTTAAGATTAATGACATTGTATTGCTATGATGTCCTAAAGAGACTTAACTGTAAAAGTAAACTTTATGGTCGGCAACATTTCATATTTTAATAACTTCAGTATGTCATCTTTGTATGCAAATGTGACTTGTTAATTGTTAGATGTCATCAAAGTTCACTAACGGCCGTTTTCAATATTCTATCTATCTCTTGTTTTGCTTACTAAAGTCAAGCAAATCTATCTATTTGCATCTTGCTTTGATTTCAATATGACTATTGACAATCTAATGTCATATAATCTGAGATTACAATCTATCCATAATCTTTGATAAATTATTGAATTATATAATTCTTCTAACATTGAAGTCTAAATACAAAATAATATTCTAAAGTAAATTATATAGATAGCACTTCTGTAATATACCATCGTGACATTGACATTTCAGTTACTCTAAACAAATGTTACGAACATTACTTATATGAACATTGGACATGGTGTTAATTTATCGAAATCCAGTTTAAAAATAACATGTTTGTGTTATTAACTTTCGCTTCAATTATATAACTAGTATATAATTTACTCTTCACAAAAGCACCAATTTCCATACATATCAAGCATTTGACGTTCACTCCATAAAAAGCCCATCTGAAAATCAAATTCAACGTTTCTTAAGATCTTGTCAACGGAATCATGAATTTTTATCGGCCGTAAAAGCTCGCGATCGGCTCGCAGTGGCCAATGTCCCGAATTATGTCCCGAATTATGTCCGGAATTATGTCCGAAATTATGTCCGTTTTATTGTGAATAAACGGCTTTTTTTGTGATATGACTACGGGAAATTACAGAATCTTCCCTTCAATGTTCTGTTTTTTATTTTGTAATTGTTCATTTGGTTAGGTTGCAAACTTTGGGATTTTTTTAAACCTTAAATTATTCACTCGTAGATTGTAGTTTATCTATATTCTCAATAATATTGTATTAGACCAAAATTTTACTCATTTATTTTATTTTAAAAAGTCTTGTCTTGTTCTTTCAAAGTTAAACATATTATGAATGAAAGTGAAAGTTTGTGAGTTTGTATGTAACTCTTTCACGGAAAAACAACTGAACCGATTATGTTGAAACTTGGTAAGGGTTCAGAACTATGAAAGTTTTAGGCTACTTTTAATCCCGGAGTTGTCACGCGGAGAAATCACGCGGGTGAAACCATTGGGCGCGGCTTGTATTATATGTAATACTAAAGAAAGTTGCGAAAGCTTTTAAGGATGTGTGTTCATTATTCTTTCATGCAAAAACTAATGCAACTTGGCATTCATAAGGATCCAAAATAACATATAGTCTACTTCGAATTCATTCGCGGGTGAAACCGCGTTGTGGCTACTTACCACATATAACAGTTAAAACAGTAGATAAGGTATGTAAATATATAAAACAACAAAAGTTCCCCTCGATGTAAGGCGTTATTTATACTGTGTCCAAAAAGCTTAGTTGTGTCAAAAGTTGGCATTAAATCATTGGCCACTATCTGGCCACTGCAGGCTTGACCGTGATCGCGGGGTGTGTGTCCATTGACGTACGATATACGAGAATCGTGACGTGACGTGGGGTAATTTTGCAACATTAAATTTTATTGATTGACAGTTATAGACTTGATTTATAGTTAAGTTTAAATTGACTATTGTTACTAAAAGTAGCCTTTTATTATGAACTCTAATCTATATGTATACCGAGTTTCATTATAATCGGTTCAGTAGTTTTTGCGTGAAAGAGTAACAAACATACATACATGCATACATACAATATCCTCACAAACTTTCGTATTTGTAATATTAGTAGAAATATTATTATACCCCGAAACAGTGGTTAGAGATGTCTCGATACAAATTTACCTTACTTCGCACCGCACCGAAGATGCCCCCAGAAAATCGGTAATTTTAAATTACTCTATGTTGATTCTGTAAGCCATTCTTTGTGTCCATTCGTGTTCAATAATCAATTCCTCTTTATTCATTACATTCTATTCTTCTTTACGAATTTTACTTACAATTATCACTTAAATCGAGTGAATTTAATACATGATTCACACAAGGAGCCGTCGCGTATTTATATGAAAGACTTGACACCAAAAGCGCTCTCTGTATGAATCGGGCATTAAAATCAAAATGAAAATGAAAAACCAATTGTGTACATACATGGTGATTTAAATATAGAATAAGAAAAATACAGAATATGCACACAACTGTCAAAAAAGGTCCAACCTCAGCGTCATGCTGGATGGAGACAAACAGCGCTGGTCTTCCGTTTGGCTCTTTCTTTCGTCACTTTTTGCTTCAGCCACGATACGTGACGTACTCTTATGTCCAAAGTATGAAGCGTTTATTATCGGCCATTCTAACAATGGAAATGATTCCCCGCTAAGTGATCCAGTATAAGATGATATATGAAGACACTTCCACACATTACAATATGAATTTTTCGTGTAGGGCCGAAAACAGCGGAACAAGGATGTAGGGCGAATCCTAGAAGAGAATTTGCTTATAAATATAAATTAATTTATTATAATTAACATTGCAATACTTTGTTCCACATTTTAAGTATGCGTAAGTATGTCTATCAGTAATCTAGTTTTTATAGTAAAAGCTCTGCTTAATTTGGGACTAGATGGCGTTGTGTTAAATGTTCAGAAATATTTATATTTATTTATACAGTTATATATTTATAAAATGAAATGTTACAAAACCGAAGAAAGAGAATAACATTATATTATACTTAATTTGCATGCCTACTGGTAGAATATGGCTGAACTGTATATTTAAACCATTTTATCTGTACCACCTATACTGCAATATAATGATTTGATTTGATTTGATTTGAAAGTTCTTTTAAATCTTATAGTTATACATACTTCCTTTCCAATATTCTCGTTAAACAATATTTAGCAGGGCTGCACCTAATTTCACGAAACATCATCGATGCGAGCGAGTTAATGAAAATCGATAGCAATCGAGTCGTTAATCGATTCTATCCTGTACTTTATAATTCGTAATTAACTATAAATTATAGCTCAGTAATCGTATTAACTAGAAAGGCTATCGTTTTTATGGTTTAACAGGCGATAGGTCAGACTGGTTCGAAAAGGAACCACTTTAAAATATGAATATTTTTTTTAATATCATCAAAGTACGAAAATCGACGTTTTTTTATTTATGTATTGGATTGGAGACCTTGTATTTTTATTTATTATAGTTTCAATTTTTCATTTTTTTGTGAATAGGGTTTTGCAATAAAACACACGTATTTATGACATAAATTTAACGAAAAATAAGTATTTTAATGTACATAAGTTATGTTTCCTTAATGAAAAAAAAATTAATTCAAGCCTTGAATACATTGGCAACTATGCATATCAAATTATTTTACGTGCCGTATTACATAACAGCAAACATCACAAAGCCCAAAAATCATGTTCTCAACAAAAGATCATAACACGTAAATTACTGAAGAATAAAAATATCAATAGTACAGCGTAACGAATCAAAAACATGTTCACAAAGTATATCAATCGAATTATGGCGCGGAACCGACATAAACCGAATAAATTAGAAGGCCAGCTAAATGTTCACTGACTGGTATACGACGAGCACCTCCCAAATGTATCGTATAAATCGCCCAAGTAAAAAGTCGTCAACTTTGCGGTGAAAGATTTGAGTGGAGCTGACAATATTTACACAAACATGGATATTTCTTTTGATTATTTAAATAATATTTGACATATACTTCATACTTTGTATTGATACTTCTTGATACTTTTATTTAATTTTTTTTTCTTTTATATGCTAAAAGATAAAGAAGTATTTAAAAAAAAATGTTAACATAGTGAATTTGAAAGTATAAAAATGGGCCTTTCTTTAAATAAATGTAATATTTCACAAATTAATATTAAAAGTTGTTGATACAATTAACTTAAATTATTATGAAAAATAATGAGTACATTATTTCATCGATTCATTTAATTAACATTTCCTTATTTCGTTTCGTGTTATATGAAAACATTTTAACATTAATTTTAATTATTGTCATGACAAAAAGATAAATCCGTAAACACCAATCTATTTTTATGTAATTAATATCGTATCTTAAAGAATAATAATGATTATCTTTTTATCACGACATTGCAAGAAGGTCTCAAAATCGTAGTGATTAAAATACAGGAAAGATTTTATTGAAGGTTTACCGAAATATGATTTGATTAAGTTTATATGTAACTTCGATATTTAGGCTTTTTAAATAATACAATGTTACTTATAATACTTTTTTTGAAAAGAGCCACTATTGAGTTTCTTACCGGTTCTTCTCGATAGAGGCGGCGTTCCTAATCGCCAAATCGGAATCCTAAAAGCATCCCATAGAAGGCGATTTGAATACTAAACATTTTTATTTTGTCTTTGACTGTAATATTAAACGTTTTGAAAAGAGCAACAACTGCAATCTCGATAGTTGCTCTTTTCAAAACCTTTATTACAATGATGATTTGTAAACAATAATGAATTTAACTGAAGATCCAAGGAAACAATTAGTTATAGATTAAATATAATTATTATTAAGACATACACACTATAGTCTATATCAAAAAAAAAATAAGTACGTCACCGCATCCACAACAAACCAATACCCGTAATAGTTAACGAAATTTATTGTTTTTCATCTTTGAAATCTTAGCAGAGTCAAGTTGTATAAATCATGCGTTAATGCCGGCGCATTATACAAATTCAAATTTATAACCCGATAAAATTACGGAATGGCCGGGGTGCCTCCCCCCGGGGTGGCATCATTACCAACTAAATGCTTTAATTCGTGCGGTTGCCAATACGAAAATTTCATCATTTTCATATTGCTGTGAATGTGGTCGATAGATTTGGTGATGGGAATTCTATGTACTTACGTTTGTGGATATTTTTCTTATAAAGTAAAATAATCGTTTTACTGACTTCGGACGCTGAATATATCTGCTTAGGTTTTGAAATATAGTGGTCAAGTACTTAAAGGTTTACCAGAGTAGAAAAATCAAAAATATTTCTTCATTCCAAAACAAATCGAAAATACTGCATAATATATTTCTTCACTCCAAAACATATGCAATTTTTTTTCCGATTTAATAGTTTTTTTTTTCTACTTGGGAGAAACCATTGACGTACAGTTCTTTTAACTCGTTCAGAAACCTTGGGTTCATATTATCTTCTAAGAAAATTTGCAATCACTAAATAAATTTGTATTTAAACCGTAATTCACGAAAAACCCAAAAGAAAATGCAATAAAAGCACAAGGCACTTATTATCAGGCCCATTTGATTTATATGGAAATC
>LQNK01000750.1:72635-102212 GCA_001586405.1 Phoebis sennae
AAGTACTTAAAGTTTTTCCAAAGTAGAAAAATCAAAAATATTTTTTCAATCCAAAAAACTTGAAAATACGTCTTATATTTCTTCAGATTTTTTTGTTATTTTTCTGTAACACAACTATACAAGTAACATATTTTTGCTCAAATATAGTATAATTAAACAATAACAAACTCAAAACAGTGAATATTATATTATGCTCGATATCCATTACTTAAATAACAGGAATGGAATTTAGTTTGCTTCATTATATTACAAGCACTTTTTTGAGAACTTAAAATTGGGAGAAGCCATTGGCTCCCGACTTACAGTTCTTTTAACTGGTTCGGAAACCTTGGGTTCATATTATCTTCTACGAAAATTTGCAATCACTAAATAAATTTGTATTTAAACCGTAATTCACGAAAAACCCAAAAGAAAATGCAATAAAAGCACAAGGCACTTATTATCAGGCCCATTTGATTTATATGGAAATCAGTTAAGCGGTTTTCTTTCAAATTTAATCGAATGATCAAATGGGGTGACATTAGGAGCGTTCAAACCGCTAAAACAATGAGATCAATCGAGGCGTTTGTTCGAAATTCGAACGCGTTTTTTGTCTGTGCCCGTTTGACAGATTAATTTTTGGCGGGAGTGGTTTACGACTTGGAAGATTTTGATTGCGGACGGATAAGAACGAGAAATATTACTGGGAAGTTAATTGTCGCGTTCCCTTTCTTCGTTGTAACTAAATTATGTTATAGTTCACATTATATTATATTGTTTCCTATAATCTCATGGAAAAAACAATACAGGTTGATTACTTATTGTACTCTACCTGAAGAAACATTTTGACGATAGCGTTCATTATAAAATACTTCACAGTAATTATAAGTAGTAATGATATTCTAAAAGTATATTCAAAGGGAAGTTATAGGAATATTTTTGAGTACAATTTTGAGACAATTATTAACTGAAATCTGGTAGTGGGTTACAAAATTGAAAATAAGCGATTATATTTTACAAATAACCTACAAATAACTTGTAACTATAACAAATGGTATCTGACCGTATTATTTACTCGTATTGAGAGGCATTTAAAATTTGAACAAAGTAAATGATACTAACAGATACAAATAACCTTTATTAGATTCAACAATCACTATTTAATAAAATATATGAAACACGTTTCCTCTTTCAAAAAACAGTCCATAACCATAAATTAAGATAAGCAAAAACGTGGTCCCAATTACATCAATCATAAATCGAAGCCCGGAGCCACATTAGACCGAAATAAATGTGTATTAATAATAATTAACACGTCCCAGGACACTCATGTGTGCATGTAATCTGTGGAGACGGCCATTTTTATTAATATTTTATGAAAAATATGCTGACTTGCGTGATTAGTGCCGCTTGGTCATCGAAGTTTAGAGCTGTCACTGCAAATAAATGCGTATTTATAATAATTAACACGTCCCAGGATACTTATGTGTCCATGTTCGAATAATCTGTGGAGACGGCCATTTTTATTAGTATTTTATGAAAAATATGCTGACTTGCGTGATTAGTGTCGCCTACTCATCGAAGTTTGGAGCTGTCACTGCAAATAAATGTGTATTAATAATAATTAACACGTCCCAGGAAACTTATGTGTCCATGTTCTGATAATCTGTGAAAAAGGCCATTTTTATTAATATTTTATGACAAATATGCTGATTTGGGTGATTAGCGACACGTAATTATCGAAGATTGGGGCACTGCAAAGATTGTCACTGCACATTAATGAGTATTCATAATAATTAAACGTCCCAGGGCGGTTATATATCTATACTGGACATTGTCGACGAGTGATTTATAATGTAATTACGAAAAATATACATTTACGAAGTGTACATAGTGGAGAAAGACAAAAACCGTGCCTATGTTTCCAACAGATACTTATTCAATTTATTAGTACCTATAATTTGTGTATTGTATCAATTAAAAGAAGCAAATTACGATGTTTTAAAAAAAAGATTTGACGCAGGACGCATTCGGTACAAAAATTAACATTCTTTATACATTCGCAATTATAATGATTGTTCAAATAAATTATTTTTATGTCCCGATATCCCCAAGTAGATATAAATCAACAAACAATATGACACGGTGTGACACTCGTAAATCTGTCACATCAAACGTGCTTTACGTATATTGTTAAAAAGTGAATGAGTGAAAGATAAATTAGGGACTGAGACATCGTTCTCTTGTTTAGTATACCAATAAGGGCAACTAGTTTAATAATAATACATTTACTTTTAACAAACACAACGTGGTTAAAAAGTTATCTTAATCCAAAGAATCTATACATATAATAAAACAGTAACGGAACCATTTCTGTACATTGAATATTTTTTAAAAGGAGTAATTGTTATGCAACATGTATGTTCTATAGATACCAAAACCATGGGTAGAATTTATTTTTTCTGTTTGTCTGTTTATCTGTTTGTCTGTTTGTCTGTTTGTCTGTTTGTATGTGCGTCAATCACGTAATAACCACTGGGCAGTTTTTGATAAAATTTCACATGCTGATAGATCAATATTAGGTGCAAATTATAAGCTACATTTTATTTGAAAAAAAATATTTTAGGGGTGGCTCTCCATACATGTAAACGGAGGGTAAAAAAATAAATTCGCGAATACATTATTAAATGAGGTGTCATTAGATAGGTCTTTAAAAATAAAATAGAGGTTTGTAAATGTGTTTTTTGCAAAATTAAATATTTTTTGAAATATACGCTTCTAAAGTCGTCAAAATGTCATACCACGTGACTATGTGAGATTTTGGTTGACGCGCGGTCATGTCTTTTTATACTCTTGACATAGATACGGTAAAAACACTCAATAAATTCTGAAAAACCTGCAAAAAATAACTAGCTCTCCGCCCGCGGCTTCGCTCGCGTGTGCTACAATTTTCTGTATTTGGAAGAGGCGCGTGCACTGTGAGATTTTGGTGAAACCCATTTCCATAGAAATTTATAAAAAACACTTTAGACATGCGCATATATGAGCGGTCCTGCGACCGTAATTTTTCTAAACTTTTGTCATGCGCCTCTAAAAATACAGAAATTAGTAGCCCACGCGTGCGAAGCCGCGGGCGGAAAGCTAGTCTAATACAAATAAAAATAAAAAAATAAAAATAAAAGTTTTTTATTTTAACAAACATTGCCAACATTAATTGTTCATACAAAACTTCAGTTTAGTATCCCAACGATAAGATTATAACGTAGTTTACAGCTAAAAATATGTGCAGATATTTGACATAATGATAAAAATAAATCAATTTCATGGACACGTAATTCTATCAAAAACACTAAATATTTGTGCATAGCTAGAAACGAGACCTTTTTCAGTTTTTACATAAGCTAATCATATAAACAAAAAAATCACTGTTCTTGCTCGAAAAGCGACACCGAAGTGAAAATTAAAATCATCTTCATGATTTTTTACCTACAACAGTAAGATTTCAATATCTCTCATACTGATACTACAGTCTGAGAGCTTGCTATTATTACGATCTTTCGAATACATTTTTCTTTCCCTCGTGTGGAATAAATCAGCAAACAATATGACACGGTGTGACACTCGTAAATCTGTCACAAACGTTGCATTACGCTGCATTGTGACGAATGCCATTTTTTCTGTAAACTCCTCATAAATCATGATTAGTTACAATTTGATTATCGTTGCAAACTAAACGTGTGTGGTTTACATACTGACAATTTTATAAATAGGGATTGTTTTAAAAGCAAAGGACTTTGTCACTGATTTTTTATTTTTTTTTACTATTGTCACTGTCACTGTCACTGATATTTAATTTTTACAAAAAACAATTACAATTAAAAAATAACGTTATATAAATAGTTATTTTATAAGATGTTGCATATTTTTGTGACACAAAATTCACAGTATATTGTATATCGATTATATCCAATTCATTGTGTTTCTTTTATTCCATAAACATAACATAAATAACTTACACATTATTAAAATAAAATAATCTGATTGAATACAAAAGACGTCTCACTTTTGACAGAATTTTTTAATCTGTTAATTCTATATTTCTAACAAGCGTTCTAACTTCTTAGAAAATTAAATTAAAACTAAAAATATGTAAAAATCTGACTTCTGATCTGTTATTTAGATATTATATAATTAAATCTTTCAACCATAATATTGAAACCTCTTTACTAATCTAATCTTGATCATTTTGTGCTTATTACTACCACTTCATACTAGATGGCGCTAGTTGTCCAAAAAGGTCTGACGCTACATAATATTTCAAAGTCCGAACTCTAACTTACTATTTATTGATGATATAAAAGTAAACTAAAAGATGTGTATTTTCAACTTTACATATTGCGAAAAATTAAAAGGAAACTGACATTTTTAACAACTAGATATATATAGGTAGTATTAAAGTTTCAAATACGAAACTGAACAATAATAAATGGTAAAGTAAAAAATTACTATTCATAAGTACTTTGTGAAAAGTTTACATGAATAAAAATATAAAAAAATCATTGAAAATACACTCCTGGCCTTCTCTGAAACATATAGTTGTCTGGTTTTTGAAAAAAAAAAAAATTTGTATATATATAATTATATCCTCCCAAAATTTGAAGGCTTACAAGGGATACATAGTACAACCACCCTTCACACGTCACGATATTTCTCTTACGATTATAATTTCAAAGAGCCAATTACGTCGTACCTAAGCCGTGTACGTTTTTTCCACTTAATGATGTGATTTATTGTTTCCTTCACGCGGGATTAGCGCTGCATATTGGAGACGAGTATTTATAGCTTACGATATTGTCACGATTTTAAATCTGTTTGTGAAATATGCTTGAGTATGAAAGTTATCACGTCGATGTAGAAATGAATTTTCTTTCTTGTTGTAAGAAAATGGTATCGTACTGTTCTAAAGATCGGTAATGCATTAACTCTTAGCATGGTTAGTAAGAGTTAACAAAATCATTCAACAATAAATACATACTACATTACAATTGTAAAAGATTTATCAAAATAATGTACTAATTTTTATATAAAACGTTCATACTTTTTCTGTAGTGTATTTAGTATCAGCATTGCACCCGTGCGAAGTCGGGGCGGGTCCCTAGTATCACATATACAAACATCCACCCTTAACCTCAAGTACTTTCAACAATTTTTTTTTTATTTTTTTAGTTAAGATTTTTGATTGATTTTTAGTGAAGTGTTGATCTTAAAAATAGCCTTAGAACCGGTATTCCAATATTGTCGGCTCTTATCGAAATTTATCTGTTCTCTTTAATAGATTTGCCTACGACAAAACCCTTATCGTACCGTACCCAGCCCGTGAGCTCTAAACCTCAGCCACATGTCTGTCACCTTGCGTGCACAATCCTTGCGCGTGCGCAGCTCCATAATTGGACTGTGAAATTTCGTCTTGTTTGGACGTGTTAATGTAAATGAAGCATATGTAAATATGTCAGTTGATAACTCGATTTCATTGCGGATCCGTCAATTTCTTTTATCGCGTGTATGTCCGTTTGATGGGCGTTGGTGCGTGGTTATATAAAGTAAAGTAGATTAGTGATGTGCGCCAAACATAAGCTTTTTTTAATCTAATTTTGTCAAGCAAATCATTACTCTACAGATTATATATACCTCTCGTTGTCTCGCTAATCTGCCCAAAGTAACATAGATGAAACGTTCCTGTAATTTCGGCTACAGCCAAATCTACAGAGATCAGACAACTGCGCGGAAGATATCATAGTGCACAAGTGTGTGCGCAAACACAGGTGCATTCTCTTTTCCTTTACTCTCATAACGCGATGGGACGGCAGACCGACACGACCGGAGAGAGATCAGGCGCAGGACCGACGGCTTTACGTGCTCTCCGAGGCACGGGGGTGCTCCAACACCACCAACTTTTGACTGTACAATACAATTAGATGACAATTAAAGAAAATGAACAGCGAATTTATAAATATTTAGATACAGTACAATTGACTAACTATGCATGCAAATTTTTAAATTCTATAAGTGGTCGCATAACATTGATTCATTCCGATACACAAAACTCAAAATTCAATAATAAAACAGTTTTTAAAAGGTATTTTCAAAGTCAAAGTCGAAACGTTTATTTACCTCTTTCGAGGGGCTTTCATAATTTCATATTTTTGTTCATATTTTTTATTATTTATTTTTATTTTGTTTTCATAAACAATTTTCATATTATGTTCAAATCAAAGTTGTGTCTATTATACGCATAACACACATGTTAAAACTAACACTTGACTTAGCAAAAACAACTAAAAAGCACTTACCACTTTAATTAAAAAAAATGTAAATTTATAAGGACTTGAGTACGGTTCGAGTCGCCGGAAGCCATGCGTCTCGTTGATTTGTGACAAACACAGATGGATGGTTTGATTCATTTTAATATTCTGGTGCTAACTCGACGCATATTTTTGTAAACTTATAATTATGTCCATATTTTAAGTGATTATGTAAAGGTGACATGTTTATAGTTTTTCGAGGCGAGTATGGGGTGACTTATCAATCTATTCCAATTTTAAATTCTATGTACATTTTGAATATAATATTTATGAAAAAATATCAATTATATATTATAAAAATAATATAAAGACACCTAATTTCTCTGTGTCTTGTGTTTATTTTTTTATAGTACACCAGGCAGGAGAAGCATGCGTTTCACTTGATGTTAAGTGAACATCTACAACAAAAAAGTATGGCAGATGCCTTGCCAACTTGATGGAAAGGGATAAGTAGATCATTAATGAAGGAAAATTAGGGGAGGAGTAGAGTAGGATGGGAGAGGAATGGAATGGGAGTACAGGCCTCCGGGCCGCTCACTGTACGACACAGTGCAATACTACTTCACGCTGATCTTCTGATGGGGAAGTGGTAAGTACACTAGTGTGAGCTTGGCCCAATCGTGCAATGCTCGGCTCCCACTCCTTTATTGCTGAAGACGTTAAGTAGCAGAATTATCCTCTGTCACCTCTTAAGACACCAACGGGTACAGACTGGGTGGACACACGTAATCTAACCCGTCACCATACGGATGGATTAGCCACCGTGGCCGAATTCGGTCAAGGGAGCTATTTTTTTTTGTTAAGACCTGCAATCACTTGTTATAATTTCTGAAATTAAACTTTAATTAGTGTTAGTAACATTTGTTTACAGTAACTGAAATTTCAATGTCATAATAGTGGTGCCATCTAAATAATTGATTATAGAATATTATTTTGTATTTAATCTTTAATATTTTAGGAATTAAATGCATTATTTAACTTTGCATTGTATTTAATATTGTTATTAATTCTTATTGAAAATTTGTATGTATCTGTTGTTTATGATATTGTCACTTACCTCTCATAAATGGTGTGTCATTGACTATTATAAAATAGGTTGTTAGGGCTGCACTGGTTCTGACTGTTACGAAACATGAACGGCGGTGATCTCTTAACATCAAATGAGTCCTGTACTTACAAACGTTAAAACACACTTATCAATTTACGCGGTAACTTCATAAGTCCAAAAACACACAAACTTCAAAGGTATTTGTTAAAACTTAAACATTTGTTTCGAGTTAACAAATACAGGGGCTTTGATAACAGAAGTAGGTGGTTTTGAAATGGCGGTGCGCTTTATAGTTTAAGAAGGTTTTTTACACAATTCCATAACATGATACAAGTTATGTATAGTGGATGTTGTTTCACAATTTATAAGACCCTTCAAAGAGGCTGTGGATGAAGTAAACGTTTAAAATTTGTTCTTTTTTACATAAATGGCGAACATTAAAAAAAAATAACAAATTAGTAATTTTGTGTTTGTTTTTAAAAATTAACATTATTGTATGAAATAAGAAGATATTGCCAATAATTATTATAATTAAAAAATATATACTTTAATTACTACCCGCTATGGTAATAGTCAATAATTTATGTAAGAAAGATGTGATAAAAAATCGTATGATACTCGATCAAACTGTTTTGTACGGTGAGCGGGGGCCCGGCCAACCCATTCCTTTCTCATTCTGTTCTACTTCTCTCCCAATTTTTTATTCCATTAATAACCTAATCTTGTAGATGCTCATGAACTGCGGTTGGTCACTTAACATCAAGTGAACCGCATGCTCCGCTTGCCTACATTGATATAAAAACAAAGTCTTCGTTTCAGAATGATTCGCATAGTATATTAAACTTTTCTTATCGTAATATAAATAACCACATCTGCTTACATTTACTAAACAGGTATGATATCTTCGATATGTATTACCAATAGTTTGTCAATCGAAACCTAATTTTCGGTACAAAAATGCAAAAATCTAACTTGTATCCCGGGCGTTTTATCTTAAATTCGCAATTGTCCCAACAAATCCTCAAGACACTTAAAGCAACACGAAAACAATAAATTAAATGAATCGGATGAACATTCTTCTTTCGGAAGTCACTGAAGTAGATTTACAGGGAGCCATTATACTGTATATAATGCAGAGTTACAACAAGGTATAGAGCGGTAGGGAGCAAGTATGAACTATAGACTCGGGTAGGAACAGAACCAGAACCACCTTCACAATATCCATATTAAGTTTTTTAAAACTTTAATATATTATGACAAACTGCGGTGACAAAAAGATATACAAAATAGTTCTTATCAAATATAGATCCATTTCATTAATACCAATACTTTATAATACTTTCACGCGTATGCACAAAAATACTATAAGTTGTTACAATGCACAGGTCATCATAAACCTATTCATAAACGATGCTTGGATGGCAGTTTGTCACTTGGCGTTTAAATTAAGTCTTATTAACAAATAATAAGTGTGAGAACTCATAATACTGTTTGTGTATATGGGTGCTATTGCTTTTGAATGAAATGCTTGTCGTAATATGGAACGCATTGAGAAATATCTTACTTTGCATAGTATTACTTCTGTACTTACACAAGTATTGTTTGTGATACGGGTGTTTTGAATTAAAGACTTGTCATTTGAAACGCTTTGAGAATTATCTTCACATAGTATTACAACTTGACCTAGGGCCTCCTACAAAAGAGGGAACGTCATAGTATAACAGATACTCTGTTTCAAGTATTATTTATAAATACGAGTGTTTGTCATATTTACCGTCCATGCGATCACTCAGTACACCTAGTGCGTGCTCTATATCTTCATAAGTCTTAGTTATACACATACTAGGCGTAAAATTTATAGCACTCAAGTACAATAGGAAACAAAAAAGTCCGCATCATCGAGGGGTTCCTTGAAGCAACCCTTTAATTCCATCTAATTCTATAAAGTAATTTTTATACCCTCTGTCATTGTTCCTGATTCGGTTAATTAACGTTCTTTGAGTTTTTATTGTTTTAAGGTATTTTAGTAATTTGATTCTTTGTATAGCTTTGATTTTTTGGTATCAATTCTTATATAAAGTGGAAATGTTATAATTTGTTTTTTTCAAAAGTACTACTTGACTAGTTACTATGGATTTAAAAAACTATTGCATGAGGAAAAAAAATGTTGTCGCGAGTAAAAATTAAAATCACACTAATCATACAAATTGTTGGAAAATCATTTTATCAGCTATTAAAATAGGTATAGATGGCAATATTTTCTTTTCTTAAAGAGAATAAGTCAATTATATCAAACGAACGTAGCAAATTGGGGAGTTGACAATATCTATACATTTTCGTGTAACATAAATGTGGCTTATTACATTTAAGAACCTCTCGTAAGAACCTCGTGTAATAAATACGAAGAGTTACCACTAACCCTATATAATACTCAAAGGTGACTGACTGACATAGTGATCTATCAACGCACAGCCCAAACCACTGGACGGAGCGGGCTGAAATTTGGCATGCACGTATATGTGCGGTCAAAGGCATCCGCTAAGAAAGGACTTTGATCAAATCCCACAGGAACAGGGAAAACAAATATACGCGGGTGAAACCGGGCAACTTTCAGAGTTACATCAACGAAACTGATGATTGTCGACATACACTGGTGCGCGTTACCATCTGAAATCCACAATAACAAAAATACCAATAGAAAAATGTTACATTAGTTACAGAAGTACCTTAACCACACGACCTTTCCGTCAACATTCATAAATATGCATCCACTTGATTAGAGCTAAATAATAAATTCAATTTGCTGGAATATTTTCCCTAACGTTTCTATATTCGGGATGCGAATAATAGCGTTATTTAGTCTTGCAATATGCTAAGATAGTAGGCTGGAGGCATTAACAAGTCAGGAGATGCGAGTGAGGGGAAAAGGAATGGAGTCGCTATTCGTCGCACATTATTGTTGGAAAATATAGTCTCCTGCTTTGTAATTATAGTAACTAAAATAGAGGCAAAAGTGTTATATCAAAGTAGCTGAGCTTCACGGTTTCAACTACGTATTTATCTCGTTTCCGTAGGATTTTCGGAATAAAAACTACCCTTAGGAATACCTAAGGTTTCAAAGTATCTATGTACAAAATTTCATTCAAATCGGCCCGGTAGTTTCGGAGCCTATTCAATACAAACAAAACAAACAAACAAATCTTTACTCTTTCTAATATGCTCTCTTCATAATGCTTGATTTATGTGTACTATATACATAGATCAAGCAATAATAAAAATGATAAAAATGTTGATTGCGATACAATAATGAAATCAAAAAGATTTTTACTATAGTTTTCGCTGTTTATAAATGATTTATTGTGGATTGTTTTATTGTTTTTATTACTATATTTAAAATCTTCGTATCCATTCATACTATTATTGCTGCCAAAGTACCCACAATCAAAATTCCGTAGAGTATAATAGTGGAGTGTACGACTCCAAACCATTTCGTCTCAGTCTATTAATAAGTAGAGATAAATTTAACTTATGTAGCTAAATATAAACCTTGACAATCTTCATTAGTGAAACCAAATAGCAGTATTGATACAATAAATTCAAGCATCATCTCAACATCCGATATGGTCTAGTGGCTAGGATACCTGGCTCTCACCCAGGAGGCTCGGGTTCGATTCCCGGTATCGGAATATTTATTTTGCAGTTATAGTTAATTTTATTTTTATTAAACTAAACTTTTAAATAATTAAATAATACATAATAATAATTTATTCTTAATAAAATATATCTATTTAGGTAAAAATGTACTCCATTTAAACAATATTTATAGAACTTATTTATTAGGGTTATAACGAATTATTGTAATTATAAGTTTTGGTAATTATTCATACGTTTATTTTTTTTTTGTAGGTATAAGAATATGACTTTTGGGATATTTTTTCTATTTCAGCTTTACTTAGACTGTTGCAAGTGGAAGAATTAAATTATGGATCAAAAAAAGGAACCTCACAGATTCTTACGATTAATTTTTATTAATTAAAAGTTGTCATAAAACTCTTATAGAAACAGTTTTTCAAGACTTAAAACTGAGTATCAACAGCGTCTCCATAGCTTCTGGGAACAAATTTTAAACCCCGAAGATTTTTACCATTCATTTTTATTAATTGAAAGTTCTCATAAAATTTTACCAAAATTTTCAAAGACTTAAAATTGAGTGCCAACAGCGTCTCCACAGTTTCTGGGAACAAATTTTTACGACATCGCTGAGGCGAGCGCCGCTACCCTCTTGCAATTTTCGAGTTCTGGCGCAACTGTTAAAAACACAATGAATAATTATTGGCCTCTGTTTCTCGTAGCTACTGCTTTTTGAAACGACATCATTATGGGGTATTCATTTTGGGAGTATGTTTTTTAATTTGTAACTTTTTCCTAAACTTTTCAAATCTGTTTTTGTCTTGGATATGATTTGGGCTTATCTTAAGAAAGATAATAATTGACTACTGCGACATTAAATCAATAAAAAGGAAAATCAATCTTTGATATAAAATTTACTGCATTTTTAATTAAATTAATAAAAACGTTAAATAAATTAAAAACTTCAAATTTCATTCAACAAGCAAAACGAAGGATTACTTCAATATCAACTACAGATTTATTACCTTTACACACATTATCTCTACTTTACATTTTATTTTATTGTAAAATTCATGAACTACAATTTGATATATTGTTATACTAATTAAAATTCTAGCCATCATTCGAGTAGTAAAACCCTCAAAAAGGGCATAACGTGAAATGGCCAATAAATTAAATTAATTAAAAATTAATTGTTTGAATATTTATTTTACCAATAGATATATGCTGTAATGTGCTGAAATTTTTACTTGCTGACAAAGAAAGAACAAAGAAAGAATATTTAATCCAAACGGCAATTTTAAAACGTGCCTTTTTGCGCGATACTATAAAATTTATGAACTATAATTTGAAATATAGTGCATATTGTGTTACTAATTTTAATCACACATCATTCAAGTTGTAGAAAGCCCTCAAAAAGGGCATAACGCGAAACGGCCAATAAATCAACGCGCGTAGAAATACAAAACATTCGCAAAAAGAATTACAAGCAATATCATGCAGTAGTGATAGTTAAAACACGACTGCTGATACACTATTTTAGTGTTTATTTAGTTGTATTAAGGTTGGTAATGGTGTGTGTATGTGGGTAGTGATTTAGTCCCTATCGGCCGTCATTCTGATTAATGTCGCTAGTAAATCAGCGGATTACGACAATGCGAGAAATGACGAGTCGCGACTGGATCGTTTTGCGATACTTGGTAGTGTAAGTCATAGGAAGTAGCGGTTGCATTGAAGGGAAGGAAGTGTGGTAGTTTGTTGAGCCTTTGGTGCTAATTACTTGATATTTTGTAGAATGAAATTTATTTTATTTTAGCCATTACATGGATCTATTAAAATCTATCTACTACTTTTTAAGATTTATTTCAATTAAATATTATCTTGCTTCTAGACATATGCAAACTAAATTATACTTGTAACTAATAGACAAGAAATTTATATATTTTATTTATATTTTTTATTTTTAGAATATGTAACTTACTTTTAAAACGAATGTTTTAAACAATCAATCTTAATGTTTGCCATACAATTACAAAAAAATCATAATATATCTGCTAAATTACATCGAAATGTGAAAACATAAGATTTATTAATGAATTTCATTCATAAAAATGTAAGTACCTATAATAATAAAATGAAATAAAGAATAATAAATCCGCGGTTTTCTAAGAACTTAACCCACCACACTTGTATCGAATTATTGAGTAAACACATACGTAATGCAACCGATTCTGCAGCCCCAAGAAATATTACAATACAACAAAGTGCCGATTTGTTATATTTCGCTAAAAATTACGCCTAAGCTTGTTAGCCGATAATGGGCGTTTTAACGATTGACAATTTGTTACCTTTACACACCATCTGGTGTTTATCTATCTGTACATTGAATATTTTTCAAAAAGAGTGATTGGTATGTAATATGTATGTTCCACAGATACCAAAACCATGGTTAGAATTTTTTTTCTGTTTGTCTGTTTATCTGTTTGTCTGTTTATCTGTTTGTCTGTTTATCTGTTTGTATGTTTGTCAATGACGTAATAACTACTGGGTAGATTTTGATAAAATTTCACATGCTGATAGACCGATATTAGGTTCAACTTATAGGCTACATTTTATTTGAAAAAAATATTTTTAAGGGCGACTCTCCATACATGTAATCGGAGGGTAAAAGAATAAATTCGCTAATACATCATTAAATGAGATATCATTGCATAGGTATTTGAAAATAAAATAGAGGTTTCTAAATGCGTTTTTTGCTAAAATAAATATTTTTTGAGATATACACTTCTAAAGTTGTAAATGTCATACCACGTGACAATATGAGATTTTGGTTGAGTTGCGGACATGCCTTTTTATACTTTAACGTATACGTTAAGAGAATAAAAGGCATATCTATAGGTTAAGACGATAAAAACGCTTAATGAATACTTAAAAACCTTCAAAAAATAACTAACTCTCCGCCCGCGGCTGCGTTCGTGTGGGCTAAAATTTTCTGTATTTTGGAGGACCAGAATCTGACAGTACGCGCTACTGTCAGATTCTGGTCAAACCTATTTCTATAGAAAATTATAAAAAAAACTATAGATATGCGCATATATCAGCGGTCATGCGACCGTAACTATTTTGACTTTTGTTGTGCGCCTCTACAAAATACAGAAATTAGTAGCCCACGCGTGCGAAGCCGCGGGCGGAAAGCTAGTTCTTAATAAAATAAAATAAAATTGACATTATTTTTTTTGTAATAAATTACGTTACATGGAAAATATTGTTTTACGAAAAGCAATGAAACAATATTCTTATACTCTTATACCCAGTAACTTTACAAATAAAACGAGTCATTTTACTTACGGACAGTACAATATCCTACTAGGCATAAGTCTAAAGCGTTTCTAAAATAAACGACTGTTCTGGTTAAGCATAACCGTTCGTCAATGAAAACGATTCGTACCTGTTACATTATGACGTTCAGTCATTTATAGAAACCGGAACTTTAATAAAAATCTTGTTGAATAAATGGGAGCGTATCTATTTTTTATTTTTAAATTAAACAAACTAAAATCATTCAGGCTGGTATAAAAAAAAATCTACGATTTTATAGCCGTTATTTGAATTATTAGAAACAAAAAATCTTTTACTATTTTCCAAAATTGAAACCGCATATCAAGTAGAGAAAAACAAATTTATTCAAAGTCAAAACCGAGTTCTTTATAACCTTTACAAGTACTTTTGAATACTTAAATTACAAAAAAAAAACTTTAACTTTAAAAATATTAAGTTTACCCTTTAAATTAATCAACAACATTACACCGAAACGCATTCACAAATCATAAAGTACATAAAAACGTCGCAGCTCCAAGCAAACCTAAGCAACTGGAAGGCTGACAGACTGACAAATTGATTTATGTACTGAGTAAGTCCCCGTCACGCGACCCGAGGTTTTATTGTGTATTACAAACGCCATTGATGGCAGAAACTGTTTCAATGGTAGTAAAAGTGCAATATTTTATAGATAAATAAAGGAGAAATTTGGACAAGAATGTAATGAAATTGATAGAGAAACAACTAATTATTGTACATCTACGAAAAAAACCGAATGAGTTAATATCTACACAATATCTGCATTTGCAAACGTCTTTTTTTAATTTTTATAGCCTATGATCCTGGAATTCTAACGAATCCAACAACATCGTATCAAAATTCGTTCAGTCATTTGGGCTGTAGGACATACAAAAAAAAAATCGAAAATATTACCTTTTGTCGCAGTCGGGTAATAAATAAATACGGAATGTACAAGTATTTGTAATTTGTAGAGAAGCAAGATTTTTAAAAGAATATATAAGGGACTTTTATCCCAGAAGAAGCAGGTTAGAAAGTTGATGTTGATAGTTACAACCCCCTATAACGGATGTTGCTAAAAATTGTCGATCCTGCTAATGATTTATACTGTTGTATTATCTGTCAAAATGGGTTGTAAAAACGAAGGAACATATCCTACCAATATTATAAACGGGAATGTTTGTGTGTATGTATGTTTGTTATTCTTACACGCAAAAACTACTAAACCGATTATGATGGAACTTGACCTACATATACCGAAGGGTTCAGAATAACATATAGGCTATTCTAATCCCGGACTTACCACGTGATCAGAAGTTAGGCGGGTGAAATTGCGAGCTGCGGCTACACTTATATTATAAAGAGGAAAACCTCGTTTGTTTGTAATGAATAGGCTCAAATCTACTGGACCTATTCTAAAAATTCTTTCACAATTCGAAAGCTACATTATCCACAAGTAACATGGGCTACTTTTATAGACTATAAATATGACATTATGCTACAGGAGCGAAGCCGCGCGGATCAGCCTGTACATAAATATGTACTGCTGCATCTTAACATGACGTAATAAAATTAACTACATTATAAAAACACAACATACCTGATACCGAATATCCAACAATTGACACCTCAAGTTTTATATCACCATTAAATCAGATTCAGAGCTCAGGGCCCAATCCAGTGACAGCTGGTTTATAACCATGTCCCATGTGATACGACCAATGGAGTCGGTTGTTAATCGTAAATTAGATAAATAATGTTCTCGTAAGCATTTTATGTTTGATACGGTTTTGAAACTTTGGGACTTATTGAATATTTTAATGTTGGGTTTTGGAACGTTTTATGTCTGTATTTATCATAATAAATGTTGCAATGTATTCTGATATGAAAAATTACATATAAATAGGTTATATCTGCACTAGCTGTTAGCGCGGTTTCGCTCTTGTGAAGAGCGAAATACCTATATTACCACGAGTAATAATGTAGCTTTCGGATGGTGAAAGAATTTTTTAAATCGGTCCAGAGGTTTTTGAGTCTATTCATTACAAACAAACAAAGTTGTCCTCTTTATAATATTAGTGTAGATGAGTTGATTTTTAACTGTTGGAATGAAAGTGTATAAGAACTAAATATATACTAATAAAAGTAATTAGTAAAAAATAATAAACAGGATAACGTAGTAACTATTCAACATTTAGGTCTACATACTCCTCCTTGTTAAAAAAGGTCTACCGTACAGTCTTTCATTTGTAACAAAACTTTTTCGGCGTCCATATACAGACCCTTTGCCTTCTAGTGGGTGCCCTAGGCGAGAGACTATTTCCCATAAGACACCCTCAGATAACTAGCGTTCCTTCCTCCGTAGTGCTACAACTTGTAGCACCAGAGACGCGCAAGTGCCCAGCTCCTATAAAAATTAAACAAGTCATTTTACTTACGGACAGTGCAATATCCTACTAGTGGTAAGTCTAAAGCGAAACTATAATAAACGTGGCGTTAACATAACTACAAAAACTTGGTTCCGATAGATTGATTATAACCGCTCGTTGATTCGTATCTGTTATTCTATGACGTTCTGTGGTTTATAGGAACCGGGCCTAAGCAAACTTTCAGTTTACTATTTGTTTAATGGTAGAAGATAATCTTTCTAGGTTTATTATTTTTTATATTTAATCTATGCTGTTGTGGTGTTTTGTACTGTGTCTAATTGTTTGTTTTGTCTTTGGTTACCTAGGTCTGTCAAAAGTCCTCTTATATATGCTTCACTCAACCTTGTTTTCTCCAAAGCACAGAGTATCGAAAGTAACAGACTATATACCATTCACTGATGTTCTGTGTGAAACACGGAATAGAAAAAACAAGTGGAAGTGCCCTAGTGCTTCTTTAGTATGAGAACCAATGTCGCCAAACTCACACATTGACAAATTAAATCGTACAATGCATACAAAAGAAGTAATGTCAAAAATTTACAAAAAAACATTTCGGTTGAAAATCGTATTTATTGTTATTTAAAATGAAGTCTTTTTGTATGACAGTAAGGTAGTAATTAGTTTATCTGTTGAATCAATTTTCCACCTAGAAAAAAGTTAAAACTATTCATCGCTAGAGGGCAATATTATAAATTCATTATATTTTGATCTCTAACACCTTTTAAATAAATGTTATATTTACGGTACAACCGTTTGACACTCAGTTGTCATTTTGCTACTCACCCAGTGATTGATCGTATCGATAACTACATGTCGATATTAGTTAAATTTCCACTATAACCGAAAAATAATTAAACATAAATTTAAGAACTCTAAGAGGAGGAAGTCGTACTAACTGATTCCTTAATTAATTTGTATTATAAATTAATACATAATATTTTAATACTACTTATTTTCAATTTGTTTTTGTGATTTGCAGTGTTACATTTTATACGATGCTTTAAAATGCTTCGTATGCGAGTCCAATACTCTTTTAGCTGATTGTATTAAATTCAAGTATTGTTATTACATTATTAATTTCACTTATTTATCGATATCAACAAATTTGTCACATCCCTCATCGACGCTTCTAGAACTTATATCATTTGATTTAGGTACGTATTAAAGTCAATTATGTGCTTTAAGTCAACAGCATAAGGTATTTTTTAATTTGAAAAAATATACGAATTTGTGATTTTCACAATAATTTACATTTTATTGTATTAAAACAAACTTTTATATTTGCCGGTGATAAGATACATCGCCATGAGACTTATTTATTATGCTGGATCGTTTTTACAATTTATAATTGCGGAATAACGCCCGATTTCAATATATTATATCTGAAGTCGAGACGTTATGTCACATCAAGTAGCGAATGACGACTGGACCGATGTTGTACTAATGTACAAAGTTAAATGTCGCAGGCTAGAGCAGCAGGGCACTTCCACTTGTTTTTTCTATTCCGTGGTGTGAAAACTTGACGTTGGCAAATTCCGTCTGAGACAGGAGGGCCAGGAACAAAAGAAGAAGAAGAAGAAGATAATCTTGACAATTAGTCAAAACTAAAAAAATACTTGAGTTTTCCGGTTGTTTTTTTTTTAATTTTATTTTCATAATAGTTAAATTGGAAATATAACTGGTTAAATTTCGTATCCTTTAGTAATCGTTACGTGTAATTGATCTTTGTTTTTTTTTGACTTGATGACATAATTATGTTGTCCCTCGACTGTTATACTGATAAAGACTGACGGTGGTCCGGAAATTTGTTATTACAGTATATTGTGTTTAGGGACACACGTCAACTGTCACTCAAGATCACATTCTTACAGACTTTGTTTTTATACAAAACCTTATGTTATACTTGAATATTATGTATATACAAATAAAAATAGTTTAAATAATAATTGTTAATTTGTAACACTCATTATTGGCGTATTGTTATACTTTAGAATAAGAAACCTAATTGTAAGCTGTGAAGTTTTCATAAATAAATAAAATTATCGTTTTAAATGCGTGCAAATGTTACTTATAAATTAAATGTGTCAATTTCATTCATCTTTGTACCAAAGGTGTAGAGATTATTTAATAACTCTGACAATAATAGATATAGTTATTACGTAGAGTAAGTGTACGTGTAAGTAATTGTTACGAACAAACAATTACTTTTTAAAATTAATGATAGGGTAACATCGTAACAGTTATCTCATAAACACGTAAATCGAGGCAAAATTAATCCCATCTATTTCATAGTAAAATCGTCCATTAAAGTATTGTTTGCCCAGATTAAGCCAGTCTGACACCGACAGGCCTAAATCACTCAGAGCTGACACTATCAAAAACAATGTACCAGAAAAAGCCGTATCAACACACTTCGTAAATCCAAAAATTATCTCCTCACACTTACAAGATACCGCGTGACATATTTACGACTGTGGTTTAGGACATAAAACTAATCCCTCCGAGGGGGAAAGGGGATGGGAGACCTTTATTCCTACATTCGTCACATAGTCGCCGTAAATTATCATACTCTACTATGATATGACGGGGGCCGCCCATTAAAACGCGTTTGATTTAGATGGGGCTATAAAATTGATTTATGCTCTCACGCCAACAAAACCCGTGCCACTGAAGCAACTATTATATTAACATTTTCGTGGATAACCTTTTCGGGAGTGCAAGGTCTTAAAATTATTTAATACCAGTCGAAAAACAACCGAAAATCCACGACAAACGGCACAAATTGCAACGCCATCGACGAAACAGATTAAGTCTTTTATAATTGAAAAAAGTTATTCACAAAGTTGCATGTGTGTGAAATTTATTGAAATATGAACTTTGACCTTAAATTTATAGAATCTATTTTGCTTTGTTTCGCGTTCTCGGTTCGGGCATTGTTTTGGGATCGAGCCCTAGTAATTTTCGACTTGTTTATGATCTAGCATTGAATGGCGTTTTGTTTTGCTGATAAGAATTTAGATGATAGCTTTTCATGAATAATAATTTGTCTGATCGAAGAATATACTGGCATATCTAAATTTTATAGTAATATATTTTCTTGTTTATTTTTGTCTGGGCGCTTATCAGGTATAGAGACGTTTCTTTATAATTTAATAAGAAAAGCTTGCTAAGAAAGCACGTAAAAAATAAGCAAATAAGCAATCATAATATTTGTATATCGTCTCAGGTTTGAATCTCGTCAAAAACAAACAATACCTTTGACAGTTACCGGTTCACTCGGAGTCACTTGTAGAGTCAAGACTGCAATCGAAAAATAACTTTATACATGGTGATTAAAGTCCAAAGTCGTTTGGTGGTAACTTGTTGGTAGGGACGACCAGACGGGCCGCCTGATGGTGACAACGGTTCCTATCAACATATGCCACCTTTGCTGATAGATGTTCCCTTGTAGAAGGAAAAACGAAGTATTTCAGTGAATTGATAGTACAGTATGTTCACATAAAGGTCAAGTTGGTTTAACATTATCGCATTATGGTCTTTTTAAACAGGTACGTCCATATATTCAAAATTACTATATTTTGCCACCTTTGGTGATAACTGTTCGTTATAGAAGGAAAAACGTGATAGAAAATATTTCAGTAAATTGATTTTACATTATGTTGACATATAGGTCAGGTTGGTTGAGCATTATCGCGTTAAGGTCTTTTCAAACAGGCACATCCATGTATGTATACTAAAATTACTATGCTTGTCCATTTTTTTGGAATATTCGAGAAAAGATCGAGAGGTCTGTTAAAACCATCATGTGGACGTGAACAAATAGTTCCAATAACAACACTAAGCTATTAAATTAAAGGTGTGTATATATATTCCTCAGGAAGTATATATACCGTCGGTCCTGCGCTTGATCTCTCTCTAGTCGTGTCAGATTTCCGTCTCAGTGAGTATATGAGTGAAGGAATAGAGAGTTCGCTAGCTCATATGCTTGTAGACTATATTGATTTTGTATCGACGGTTATTTGTACATAAAGCAAACACGTAACTTATGTATAGACATGTAACATACCTTTATGAGTATGTTATGGTCTATAGATGATCTTAATCATAAATTATAAGGATAAAACGACCGATTTATTGGACACAACCATAAGAAATAGAAAATAAACAAAGATACAAAAATATAAACAAATTAAGTCCCGTGTTTCCTAGTATGCTAAATCCATTTCATTGATCAATTTTTATATTAGAATTTTATATAGAGGCAAGTACCTGATCAGCCCTCTATGCTCTATAAAACTGAGACATTTTTTACGTCTCCGCCAGTCATCAAACCCAGGACCTCTCGTTAACGCCTAACGCACTAACCACTGAACCAACGAGGCGGTCAACATATAAAGAAATGTCATTACACTACAATGCATCTAACAGAGCAATTTTTAACAGATAAACAATGACCTCGCATAACATAATACGGAAAATATACGGCCGACATAAATTACATTAATTACTGACGGAACCATGATAAATGGCCACTACCGCTGTAGATTTAACAAAATCACGATATTAAATAACACGTCGGTCATGCGAAATTCGGATTGATAAAACTGCTCTTTATGGACGTCATTTTGTGTCGATATTTTTAAGTTAGCTGATTAAAATAGCAACGTTATTGAATTACTAAGAAAGCCATAAACGAGAATAAACAAAAACACGATGGGATTCTTGCAATGGGTAAGCTATAGTTTTGTGAACAATCAAAAATTTAGCTGTTTAAAATATTAATTTTACGGAATTAATATAAAAGTGTCTATAACGTCCTACATTATAGAATAAACGAAACTTTTATAAAACTCAAATTTTTATTTTATATTTACTGTTCTGCGCGGCTTCACTCCTAGAACATAATGCCATAACTTCCTTAATTAAAGGTCGTCTCACAGGAAATGTTTTCAAATCGGACCAGTACTTCCTGAGCTTAACGTATTTAAAAAACTATAATATGATTAGTGTCCATTAATATCCAGTTCCTATAAAAATAAAATCAGTCGTTTTACTGACGGACAGCACAATATCCAACGCGTAAGTCTAAAGCTTTTCTATAATAAATGGCGTTAGCATACCAACCAAAGCTTGATTCCGATTGGATGATTAACCACTCGATAGTGAAAATAATTCGTATCTGTTAAAATATGACGTTCCGTTGTTTATAGGAACCGGGTCAAATATAACCTAGATACCTTACCGTTAATCCTACCAATATTTTTCCTAGCCATGTTCAATGTTCACTTAATATAAAGACTGCCATACCTAACAAAAATCAATCGCATGCAATATAAACATAATACTGCAAACCAGTAATTGATTAAAATTAATAACCACACTGTTAAATAAAAGCCTATTTTATTTAGCAATCAATCGCGCTGTCCACATTTGACGCAGCGACAAAAATTGATGCAGGCGAGTGTCAGAGAGCCGTAGATCAGTCGCCGTGACACCGTGTCCTGTGTCCGATATAAATAATACCCGATCGCGCGATATGCAACAGAGAAATAATCGCCCTTTAAATTTTCCCAAGGAGCAAAAACTTTTTCTATAAAAGGCCTTTTTAAACTGATATAAATGTATATGAGAAGCTATGGTTTCTAGTAACTTCTAAATTGGTTTATTGTGAGTGTAGTTCAAAAATAAAATTAGCTGTATATGGGTCGATGTTAACTAAGAAATATCGATATCTCGCATACATTTTTATGTCATTCGCCTTCATAATGCAAGTACTTGAAATTTTTACTAGGGCTGGGTGGCTTTTGTGAATTTGATCCTCCATTTAGTCGACGTAATTAACATTTCACTATAAAACTAAGCCATAAATCAAGAATATATATAAGTTTAAAATAAACTTAAGCCCTTAATAATTAAAAAATAAAGTCAGAATTAATTTAAACTGAATTTTATTTAGCAATCAATCGCGCTGTCCACATTTGACGCAGCGACAAAAATTGATGCAGGCGAGTGTCAGAGAGCCGTAGATCAGTCGCCGTGACACCGTGTCCTGTGTCCGATATAAATAATACCCGATCGCGCGATATGCAACAGAGAAATAATCGCCCTTTAGAATTTAACACTGATAAAAATGAAGAATTTTTAAGTTAGCTGTTTAAAATAGCAACGTTACCGAATTACTGAGAAAGCTTCCATAAAATATTTTCTTACAATAAAAATAACAACTTTTTTTGGTTTCCAGATGTATCAATCACACCAATTTCTAAATGCGTTTATTGTTAATGTAATTCAAAAATAAAATTGGATGTACGTAGATCGATTCTAACTAAGCGATATCACTAGGGTTGGGTGGCTTTTGATTCTGACACCGTGAAGTTGGTATTCGATTTAGTCGTTGTAATTAACATTTCACTATAAAATTAAACCATAAATCAAGGATATATTTAAATTTAATATAAACTTTAGTCCTTAATAATTAAAAAATATAACTTAAGATTTAATTTAAAATATATTTTATAGATCAGTCACCGTGACACCATGGAATTTCATCGAATTATGCTATCACATTATTCTATAGAAGGTAATATTAGTTTAAAAGATTTCTATCTATTCTCAAATAGTACTTTTAAAACTTAAACAAAGATAAAATATTACAAGATACATTTTCAAGGAAAACTCCAACTTCCAACTACGTAAATGATTTTTTCAACACCCACCAGAATCAGAGACACGTGTAGACTTGAGTTAAAAATTTCATGCACTACAGCCATTTAAATATTTTCTTGTACGCGCGTTACTAAAGATATTATTATACCTATTCATAAAATTACAAAGGAATCGCCCCGTTGGTGCAATGGTTACGAATTAGCATTACGATAGCATACGACGGTCTTGGGTTCCATCCCCAGTGGAAATGGCTAGCTCTGTCAAAACACAGAAAGCTTCCCAGTATACTACTTCCATATAAATAAAAATCAAGCCAAGTGCAAGTCGGACTGACGCTCGAAGTATGTATTTTTTATTATTTATATAGTGGCAACGGAAATACATAATTTTGGAAAATTTCAATACAGCGTCGTAACGTAACTAACATACAGACAGCGGAGGTTTAGTAATCCCCACTTTTTACCTTTTAGGTACGGAACCCCAAAAATCGATCATTAAAATGGATCTATATAACTTTAACAATAGATCGATAAATAAATCTTTATTTGTGGAAAAAACTAGAACACACTAAAAACACATACTAAAAAATAATAAATTAAGTATAAGCATTTGTACAACAGGCGGCCTTATCGCAAGCGGCGATCTCTACCAGGCAACCTTGGTCATAGGAGAAGCTATGCATAGATAGCAGCAACAAACTGTAAAAGGAAGCGAGAGAAAAACTCAAAACAAAATTTAATTATACAAAAACTTTTAAAGCAATTGCATCTTCAGCATAACCCCGTCCCCGGTTATAAAATAAATCATTGGATTGTTTCATTTCATATATAATGCCGTGTGCCAGTCACGCCGACTTTTGTTTAAGCCTAAATAAAAACGTTTTATTGCAAGCATGAACTTCTGACTCAGTTTTCTTTGATTTACTCACATGTTAACAATAAACAAATCAAAACATGGGTTAAAGAACCGATTTTAAATAATTAAATACTAAAAGTTCACCCATGTATGTATGACCGTGAGAATTCCGGGATTAGTATGTTATTTTGGATTCTTAGCTATGTGAATAAAAAGTTTCATCATAATCGACACATAAGTTTTTGCGTGAAAGTGTGAAAAATATACATACACATCGTCACTTTCGCATTTATAATTTTAGTAGGGTTTTCATAGACAATATTTTATTTTGAAATCATACTATGGCGACCCCTCGCCAAACCTTTTCTACCGTGGGTGTTGTAAGAGGCAACAGAGGGTAATTCTTCTGCATAACATCTTCAGCAATAAAAGAGTGGGAGCCGAGCATTGCACGACTGGGCCAAGCTCGCACCGGTGGCGACACACGCATACACTACACGTCGCTACATGGGACAAACTTCCTACTAATCCTACTTATATTATAAATGCGAATGTATACTGACGCAACTACTGAATCGATTTTGATGAAATATCGTACACGATTAGCCGGATAAGGTGATTGTAACTCGAGCGGATAGAAGCTCATAATCCCTGAAAGACAAGAAAGAAAGAAGATCTATAGACGGCAAAACAACACATGCACCTCTCGCAACATGAAGCGAAAACTAAATAAAACCTCCACCCTAATGTACAATATTTGGCCTATTACGACCCTCCCATTGATTTATGGGTTATGAATCAACCCCCCCGCCATTACGGGTGATGTATCGCGCTGATAATGAATCCAGCTGTATTTTTGGCAACGTGTGATGGAAATATGAAGTTTCGAGTTATGGTTAATGGGACTCACAGTATTTACAACTTCGGCAACGATTCTTGATCCAGGGTTTTCTGGGCTTATTTGTAATGTCGTCTGAGTTCATCATCATTTAATAATATTTTATCTTCTTTATATAGTACTAGCTGTGCTCTCCGATTTCTTGTTTATTTCCCGTTTCCGTAGGAATTCCAAGATTAAAAGTATCCTATGTCCTTTTTCGGGTTTCAAACTATATCGGTACAAAATTTCATCCAAATCCATTCTGTGATTTAGGCGTGAAGAAGAAAAAGACAGACACAGAATTATTTCACATTTATATTAGAAGTAAGGTTTATAGCTTTACACCTTTTTGTATTTTTACTACATTAAATTTTACATGATTACTAAGAATTCGATGGGTAATACAATTGCAGTCCAGTTTAATCATTTTGGATGAAAACTTGGCTTTATTGATAATGATTACACCTTAAAGAAATATAAATGACTTTATATGATCTGTAACAGTTTTACAGTTTATAATTATGGGGCGTTGTGTTACGACTCACAGGATCACTTAATATATTAAATATGTAAGCGTGTGAAGAATATTTTGTATGTTTTTTAAAGGCAGACATTACTACAGACAGAATAATATTTCAAATAGCAAAGATAGGCAATGTAAATTATTGAAACAACAAACAAAAATTTAACAATTTCTTAATGAATAATTCGATGAACATTTAAGACATATATCAGTCACTGGAACGACTATAAAATAACATACACCTTTAAATCATAATTATATGACGGGTTAAAATAACTATCAATTGCTATAATCTAACGAACGCAACAAAAACCTCCGTCAATCACAAACAAAATAAAGCTAAACTTTAATTACATCGCGTTCAGAATCACAATAAAATCGTTCCGATCGATGTATTGAAAATAAAAGTCCATTACTCGAATTGACATTTCATTCAAAATGGCTGACTGACAGCCGTCGCGCGCGCCAGATAGCGCCAAACGACATTTGACGAAGGATCCACGACGCCGCCTTTACAGAACGATGATCTTTTTATTGCGTGTTGAAAAATTTGATTTCACACTTGGAAACTGTGATGCGTTGATAAGATAGCTTTAGAATAAAAAGCGTTTGATGTTATTGGCGGTATTGTGGACGATGGATGTCTGTATAGATTATCTATTACTTTTATCTTTACATCTTTATATAATTGCTATTTTTAACACCAAAAAATTATGTTTTTTTTTTCACAATAAAAGTCTTTAGTAGGCCAGATCTGTAAATCAATTTGTGGTAAATTTTTTGATTGTTGATTTTAATTTTTATCATACACGACCAATATTTCTTTTAAACCTCTTAAATCCATAGTTTACAAATCATTTTAATTGTAATTTCCTATTCCACACCGACAATAAATCCACAACCACTACAACAATTAACAATAGATTCTAACGAATCATTTGGCTGCACTAAAATCTGCGAGTCATGCCTAAAAAAACAGACAAACACTCAATAGAAAGCGCAAGTCACCACAAAAAATAGTTCAAAAATCGCGCGCGTCTGACATTTGTCAATCTTTCTCGCCATGTCACACGTCAATGACAATTAATGGCGGCCTATACAGAGTTTTATGGCTTTTATTACTTCAATTGTAGTAAAATGATTAATGTAATCGCTAATGCAAATCCTGGAGCACGCATTGTGTGTTGTATAAATTGATTTATGTTGGTGGGTGTGGGGATTTGTAGATTTTTGTGAAATCGTCAAGTAAATTGGTCATGTATTTGTCGTGACGTGTATTGATGGTTCGGTTTTCACTTCGCGTGGGACGCTCGATTTGATGATTGCAAAATGTGTCTTTTTATTACCGTTCTACTATAACGCTTCCTATTCTACTGTTACTATTCATTGATCTTACTGCTTTGAATAGCTAATAGTTAAAAATTTTCGTATGTTTGTAGTCGCAAAACTCTACTCTCATACTACTCATAAATATTGTATTAAAATAACGAAAATGGTGTATTTTTTTAACATTAATTGTGAATGATATTCTGCATTCGTGTTGCATTGATTTTGGTCATAGATAAATTAACTTAAGCGTTGTTTTAAAACCTCTATCAACAAGTTTATATAAGTTTATAATTGTGCAAAAATCAAATAAACGAGCGGTAAAATGCTTGCATTTTATCATGGCCATTTCAACGTAAGAAACGTTGATCGAGTACAGGTCAATGGGTGTCGTATATCGATTGAAGGTGACAATTTTCTTATAATGCCACGGCCTTAGTCTTCACTTTTTATCGAACAAAGTACGTTTTAATCTAGCTATAGATTGAATTTTTGTGTCTTTCACGCTGCAACTACTGAACAGATTTTGATAAATTCTTATACAGGTAGGCTATAATCCTTACTAAGGTTATAAATACGTAAGTTACCCTGTCTGTCTGTATTGTTAAAAAAATGATCAAGCATCTATTTCGATGCATTTAAAGTACAATATGTCTAAAAATCCAGTTCATTCCAGAAAAAACTGCACTCATAAAAACGAAATTACCATTTCCACGTTCGAACCCACGCGGAACGAACGCAATCACAAAATAATTTCATATACAATTTCATTACGGTCGCGTCACGTCACGTCACGTCACTGTCACGCGTCACGTCAAGTCACCTGCCAGCGCGGAGTGACGGATTGTTAATTAGACTGTGACATACGCGCGTTTGTGTGCACACTTGTATCAACGTATAGGGTATGAATGTGTTATTTTTAAACCTTTTGTAAGCAGTAAAAGCGTAATCCGTATTTGGAATTCGAATTTTTAAGTCATTTGATGACATTGAGTTAGGCGTGGATATTTCTTATCAAACGACAGACAAAAACTAGGTTAAAAAATAATGATTCAAAACAATAATAATTTTTTTTTCATAAAAAATTGCTCACTACCAAAATCCTTAAAATCTGGCAACTTAGCTAGGTCACAAAACCTGTGTTAAAGTTGACAGTCCCTTCCCAAATGAAAACAATAATACTTCTCAATAAAGATTACGATGCTAAGGTTTTAATTTTACACGAATTAGTTTATATTGAGCTAAAATCAAGTAACCTATACACTCTGTAACATAAATTGGTCTTTGACTCTTTGTATGATTTTTGTTACAATAGTACCTGTGGTCTAGTTGATGCATTCAAACTAGAAAGTTCTGGATGAAAAACAATTCGTACGCAAAAATGTTAAATCTGTCCCTAGTATTGTGGGATATTCAAAGCGAATCATACTAGTGTAGTCACCTAAGATTGAGTTTAGTGTAGTTTGACCTCCTTACAAAGATGAAGGTCCTTAATTTGGGACAATTACTTCGCTGTAAATATGAAGTGGATATGCAGTATTGCACTGTGCTTTGTACGGTGAGCGGGTGCCCGAAGGCCTTTATTCCCATCCAGTTCTAAACATCTCCCCACTTCCCATCATTAATCCTGTCCTTATCCTCTTCCTTCAAGCCGGCAGGGCATCTGCGACACTGATGTTGTAAATGTTCATGGGCTGCGGTCAGTCACTTAACATCAGGTGAATCGCATGCTCCCCTTGCCTGCTCTAGCATAAAAAGCAAGTACCTTAGGGATCAGGATCACATCATAACTAAGAACTACGTATACCAAAAACATTTTACAAACAGACATTCAATTAAAAACAGAATATTTAAATAAACACATGTATATTATAAACATGTCAACAATATATCCAGATGTAAGAGATTAACTTTAAAATAGATCAAAATAAATCGCTTCTTTTCTTGCTAAACTTCTCCCGCGAACAGGGAACAACTATTTTTGTTTCAATGATATATTGATTTGCTTTGAGCGGACAAACAGATGTGACACTACTTTCATTTGACTTCGTATTGTTTTAAAAGGAAATGCAAAGTTGAAGACGCAGTAGATATTAAAGAAAAAGACGAACAGTATATTAAAAACACAATTATAGTGATGGTAGTTTTAATATTTTACTACTTATACTACAAGAAAACGCATTAAATAATTATAGTTTTCTTACTAGCGAAAATTATGTTTATTTATTTATAGATTACAGGACACAGACACAGACACGCACAGACATTACAGGGGAGCCCCTGAAGCGTTACAACTCAACCTTATGAACTAATTACAGTATTGTATAACTAGGAAAGTGGATTAATATTCTTTTAATGTACTTCTTTATTATAAAATATGTCGGCGTCTGGTATCTGAGCAAGCATTTCACTACAAAGAGACACTGCGCGATCGAGTGGAGAGTGGCAGTATTGTTGTATTGTTGCTTGAGAGTTTTATTCAGGTAATATACTTGTCCATTCGACAAAATACCAATAATCATGAATATTTTATTGTAAACAAT
>LQNK01000750.1:106176-135650 GCA_001586405.1 Phoebis sennae
ATGTAGCATTAATGATACTTTTAATTCAGGACCTATTTACAAAAACGTGAATTCAATATCTCCCCATTCCGGTCTTATAGGCCTATGTTAAATAGCCTAATACTGAATTCGACCAATGAACTTTTTTTGTAAATTCAATCCTCTATGTTCATCAAGGATAAATTTGGATTATCAAGTAAGTATAATTGTTTCTTATTAATTATACTTTTAGATATTACTCCTTACAATTCCGTTCACAAAAGTAGGAAATATGTATAAAATTTCAAATCGATTTAGTGGTTTATAAGCCTATGCAAAGAAATAAATAAACTTTCGAATATTTTCTCTTTATAATATGAGGATGGATTTATCTATCTGTCGTATCCACTCTAAACCAACGCGATCAAAGGGCGTTGTCGTACGGATGCTCGCTTAATAAGACCAAGTGCTGTTCTGACGTTACAAAAACTGTCGTTAAACTGTACCAATGGCCACTCAAGTCTTTACACTAATACCCAAACACACGTACAAAAATCAACCTTATCACCAAAGCATAAGGTGGGAAATCGATTAATCGTTTTGATAGTTTTGGATATAGTTGTGTCGCCAGTTGTATCTCGGTCGTGGGAGCCGATCGATTAAGCCGTGCAATTAATACTTCAAGTGATGTCATGTGCTGGACCGAATATGAGGCGATGGTGGTTGAAGTGTAGTTTAGTCGGCGCTTCAAAGGCAGGTGTTCGCTTGATGAATGAGCTACTTAGCGGTGTCTATTTTAGGACTGTTTTGCGTATTCAAATAGGGGTTTTATCTTTTTTATTGGCGTCTCTGTCTCATTACATAGACTAATCAGCATATATTTTTTGTTTTAGTTTTTTGTTTACCAAGTACATTACAATTCAAGTGCGCAAGCGCCTTTCCTTTTCATGACAGTCAGCATTTTAAGAGATAGGTTTAAGACTGGTTTAAAATCTTGCTGCATACTATAAAACAATTCACAAATTATTATGAAATGGTGAACTGTCGATCATAATAGTAAGTAAAGTTTCATTCACGTATTTTTTTTTAACTTTAAGAACTTATATGCTGCAATAATTACAGTGCGCATGAGCAAGTACATTCTTCATTAGTTTATCGGATGTCGATATCTGAATGATTCGTCGTTATTCAAATTCTTTGCTGTATTGTGATATGAGAAGGGAATTTAAAAATTCAGATAATTACGTTTTGCTCTAGAACTGCATTTGCAGTTGAAAAGAGTACTATCGAGTTTCTTGCCGTTATCTTCTCGATTGAATCGGCTTTCCGAACTATGGTGGTAAATTAAATTAAAAAATGACTATTCATAAGTGCTTTGTAAAAAGTTTACATGAATAGAAATATTTTGTGTTCTATTCTATACAATCAAGAATTCGAACATTCGATTATAATATTAGAGTTTTTTCTTCGTTACGTGAATTAATTATTTTAAAAGCCGTTTACTTTTGTTATTGTGCCTATTATAAATTTTGTATTCCACCCTGAAAGTCCTTTTAAACTTTTAACCTTAAATAGCGGGCTAAGACTTACACCCGTATTCTAAGAAGTTACCTTAATACACATACATGACAAATATTATTCGGTATTCTAAGTTATAAGTTTGACTGTAGTATCCACCAAAGAGGCCGAGTAGTGACTGACGCTGACTGGCGTTGAGGAATGCTCAAGGTACGTATTAGAATAGGGGTGTTAGACTATTATTTAAAAAAAAGACGCATTTCTCGAAGGTGATGACTAACAATTTATTTCTTACTACACATTGAGACATTCTGAAAAAGAGAAAAAATGACAATTAAAAAGTAAGATCAATGTGTACTAACAAATTATATGGATGCTTGAAATAAAAAATATTATTATTATTATAAAAAAAAAGCTTGATCAGTAACAGGACACCAAAACTTCAATTAAAATGCATTCCCATTACAATGACCATCAAAATGGACTCCATGTTTGTTTTCCATTACGTCTTCAATTAGCAGTTCCCTGTAACCCTTTCGTGGGGTCACCTGGACCCGTGTTTACCGACCTATAGTCACAACTGTTTAATGCGCAAGTTATAAGATATAGCGGGTTTATAAGTAACCAATGATGATCAGCAGTTTTTTCTCTTCAATTAGCAGTTTCATATAACCCTTCCACCGGGTCACCTGGACCCGTGTTTACCGACCTATAGTCGCAACTGTTTTATGTGCAAGTTACAACATATAGCGGGTTTATAAGTAACCAATAATGATCAGCAGTTTTTTCTCTTCAATTAGCAGTAGTTTTATGTAACCCTTCCGCGGTCACCTGGACCACAACAGTTTATTGTGTAAGTGAACTTACCAACTTCTTTGTACAAGTATTATGTTATATCTAACATACAAAGAAATGTATTATAAAGCACATCAAGCCTTTTCACTACCCCCTTAACAATAATTGTTCTCCACACCAATAATGGTGAAAAAGATTGATTTAAAATTAGAGGAATTATATCAATCAGTAATAGCGACATAATACATAAATATTTAAGAGTTAGCATATTTTATAGTTTTAAGTAGAAAGGAAATGTCAAATATTAATGTCACTGTCTAGTGGGATATAGGCCTATTGCAGAACATACCGTCCTATTTTTAGATTCACATGACATTATTATAGCTAAATGACATTGGTGTGAGGAACAACGCATCTAAGAGAACGTCTATCAAACACTAACACAGCAGAGCATTATGAAGATGAGGGTACTAACACTTGGTAATTTCAAACACTGACTCTAAATCTGACCTCTCTCATAGATATCAAACTTTTAATCCGGACTTTATTTGTTCTTGTTGTGACATTATTATAGCTAAATCTGAACTCTACACTGACAAATACTTCAAAAATTATTATAAACTTTACATTACTGAAGCAAAATCGCCCAAAACCTATCCCACACACCCTCACACCCTACTTTCGTGCACACGTCAGTCAGCGCACATCAATCACTGTTGACGGCGACTGTACCTCTCGTGTTACACGCAAACTCAAACCAAACCTTATCCCAAAGCCTTAAGACTCAAAATACACCACCACCGTTTGTTTGTCGAGGGTATTTTTCAATCGATTAAGTGCTACGTAAATTAGTGGGTTATGAATATTGTTTTAAACAGGGCGAGGTCGATTCAGATTCTGGCCACATTTTAATTTCAATTAACGTCGTAAGATATGGATTTAATTTTAATAAATTGTAAAGGACTTTGTATATAGTGTTATTTGTGATAGAACTTCAAGTTTCTGTGACATCGGAAAATTTAGATCTCATTGCTTTTAGTTTATTCTTTGTTTTCTTAATCATAAGCCAGTTCATCTCTTTGTATTTTGTAGCATGTAATATACATTATTTGATGGTTAATGTAAGGAAAGTTTAGCTAATAAAGAGGTTTTTAAAACGGCGTTCTTCAAACAACAGTGATATGCAATTTCATCAAAAAATAGATAATTTATAGTGCAATAAAACAGTTTATTTTTCTTGTATATATGATATGAAAACTCTTTATTGTTTTTCAACTTTAGTTAAAAAAAACCTAGAATACACAATTTATACAAAATATTATTACTTTAGAGCGATGTATGTTTTGTTTTATATCATTTTGCTCGTACTTTTCATTTTTAGTTTGGTATGTCATAAACTGACGTACTAGGCGCTCTCAGTATAAAAATAAAATAAAATCAAATGTACAAACATTGGTACACTTGACTCTAGTAAAGGACACTTCAGAGATAGAACTCAGTAACGGCACAGGGATCAAGCGGAGATTGAAATATAAATTTACCCAAATATATTTCGTGCCGTAAAATTAGTCAATACATTAAAACAATAATTAATTGTTATAAATATATTATATTAACGATTTGACTCCTCCTATCTCTCCACCGATTTCGCTCATCTTCGAAATCGACATTTCTTATTTGAAACTATTCGCCTATTATTTTATCAAGATTGAGTAAACGATACTCCATCTCGACTCTGAGACCTCGCTTCGTCTTTATTCTTGACTAGCTGAGCTCCGCGGTTTCACCCGCGTATATATCCCGTTCCTTTAGGATTTATCGGGATAAAAACTATCCTATGTCATTCCTGGGGTTTCAAAGAATTTCTGTACAAAATTTCATCCAAACCTGTACTGCAGTTTCGGAGCCTATTCAATACAAACAAACCGTTCCTCTTTATAACTTTAGTATAGAAATATTATGTTATCGAATTTGCAGAGCAACGTTGATTAAATTTATATCCTCGGACCTTGACTTACTAATAAAAGTAAGAAAAACATGGCAGTCAATTAAAATTAAATTACGTAATATCAGTAGTTTATGACCAATGTTTGTTGGGGACAATTTGAAATACATACCAATCGACAAATTAATTATCTTCAAGTAAAGACATTTCGTTTATAACTCACAATTCATATAATTAACAGCTATCATAATCCACATTTAATTTACAACCATATCATATCGATTTTACGAATATGGACAATTCAAATTTACAATTTTGGTATTAATTAAATTAAAGTGAATGTTGAATGTTACGAAAAAAATTAACCTGTCAAAGTCGACAAGCGATCAAATTAAGAGCTCAAATATGAAATGTCAGAGTATTCAGGCCGAGCACCTGATTCTGTCACAATAATACAAATGGCGACCCTTCTCAGTCCGTCAAGTGTCGACGAAATGTCGCGCGCATTGACGGGTTAAGAAGTTAACAAAAATACCGAATAGCTTGATTGACGTAATGTTATAATTTGGTTGGGATGTTTTGATAGGTTCTTTGGTTATAGTTTTACGGCGGTTTTCAATAATGTTTCAATTATAGATTGTTATCGCAGATGATAGGACGTTAGTTAGACAAAAGTCATAGATATCTGTCGGTAGGATACTGAAAACAAAGTGAGTGTAAAAGACAGGTTAGAGAATGAAAGGCATATAAAAGGCACATAAAAACTCGAGTGACGCCGAAAAGTGATGTACATGTCATGAGGGCTTCGTATTTCTTCTAAAATACCGTCTTGTGTTAATATAACAATGTTAAAGTCGTTTCCAAAAGCAAGAATAAGAATGTGAACATGTAACTAAAGATTATTTGGCTTATTAAATTTTTTAATCTAATCAATATCTGGTAACATAAGACGCACACAGATGCACGTGTACATACGAGTAGTGTTCTTGCCTGTTGTGATAGATATCAATCAACCTCTAATTTTGCAGGAATTTTACTAATATTATAAATGCGATGGTTTATGTGTATGTATGCATGTGTGTTTTTGTAACAACGCAAAGTCCAGAAATTGTTGAACACTCAATACAAGGACCGTGATTCACCCGCTATAATTACCCAAGCATAAACAAATGACGGTGACGGATAGCTGTCTTCAAGAGCTTCATCAGAACGAACCTCCATTCATACCGTGATTCTGCCTCTCTCGACGTATATCTGTCTCATCTAACATATAAGGTCATAGAGAGCAGCCATGGTTACACATTTTTACAATATATTTCACACAGGTGTCTGACCTAATAGTATGTAGTATTGTTAGGAATAATTTCCAATGATACATAGTACTTACACGTACATGTTTATTATCCAACGTTTCGTAACAGTTAGAGACGAATACAACACTTACAACCTATTCAATAATAGTCAATGATTCCATTTAAGAGAGGGTAAGTGACTTAGTGACAATATCATAAACAATAGATACATGGCGTTAGGCGTTAAAAAAATCGACACTTAATACGAAATAATATTCTATAATCAGTAAATAGCTGATAACACTATATTATACTTTCATGCCATTGACTATAAACAAATGTTACTAAAAGTATTTCATGAACTACAAATTAAAGTGTCGCAGATGCCTTGCCGGCTTGAAGGAGAGGAATTATAAAACACTAAAATCGACATGTCCAGTAATAGTTGAACACTCAATACAACTAATAGCGCCATGATTCACTCGCTAAAATTACCCAAAGCTGACGGTGACGGATCGTCGTTTCCGCGGGTCCCGCTCTAGATGCGAGGTGATCAATCCGCGCTGACGGCTTGTATTTCGGGACCAGGTGAATTGTCAAGCTGTCATAGCTGCGATGAAAAGGTTAGCTCGTGGTTAGCGGTTGGCAGGAATCCCGGTTGCGAAGGGCGTAGGAAAATGCAAAATGTACAAGTTTAATATGAAATCTAATACAGTTTCAAATCTCTTAGAGATACTAAAATTTTAGAGAATAAAAGGCATAGAGTGCGCCGAAGACACGAGTGACGCTAACGGCAGTACCGTTGGAAGTGCGACCGTCCATCGGCAGTTTGATTTGGGTAAGTTTAGCGCGTGAATCACGTTTGTAAACGTCAAAACGTGACACCACTATGTATACCTATAACAATGTGGGTATAATTATTATATAATTAGTATATTAATCCGCATTTCCTAAGGTTCCTCACCGATATTTCAGCCAGTTCATATTGATTTAACGATAAGTGAGCCATCATATAATTTGTTGTATTGAGACGGTTCATCACTGCCTTAAATATTTATTTTGTTTAAGACTAAATTCTGAGACTTTTAAATAATAATCCCAAAGACATGACACGATCGAGATCAGGTGCAGGACTAACGGCTTTACTTGAGTTTGGCTGTTTATTAAACACTTTTTTAATATTTTTGTTACATAAACATCTTATTATATTTTCATAACTTATTTATTTAATACTAGATGATCCGCGCGTTTTTACTCCCGCCGCATAATTTTATATACATATATGTATAGCCTACGATACTCGTGTATAATGTAGCTTTCGAATAGTGAATTTTTAAAATCCGCGCAGTAGTTATTGAACTTATTCATTACAACCAAACAACCAAACAAAGATTTCTTTATAATTATAGTGTAGATTGATAAAATTAGTCAGTTCTATGCTACATATAATTAGGTGTCAATTCCTACACTATAAAAAAAGAATAAAACGCCTGGATTCCTTTCACTAAAAAGTAAACAATAAATATGTACTCGCATTCAAACCATCCCTCAAAATCAATAAATTACAAACGTGCCGAACAAAAATACAACTGCAGAAAATCGCATATAATTTGATTAATGACCATGTCGGTTTTTTGTCTGTCCGGTGAGCTGCGACACATGGTGATCCATCAGCGGCAGATGGCCATGTTAATGCGGTCAAGATGGGTGTCACTAATGTATGTACTATAATTCTATGATGGTGTACTCTGGCCTAAGATAATAATAATAGCTCCCCTGACCGATTTCGGCCATGGTGGCCAATCTCAACAGAGACTAGCCAGCTGCACAGGAGATATTATAGTGCACAAGTGTACGCGCGAACACAAGTGCACTCTCCTTTTACTCTCATAACCCGATGGGACGGCAGGCCGACACGATCGGAGAGAGTTCAGGCGCAGGACCGACGGCTTTACGTGCTCTCCGAGGCACGGGAGTGTTCCAACACCGCCAACTTCCAGACTCAGGGCTGTTACTATGTTTTCTTTGTCAGAAAAATCCTAATAACATTTTTTTTTGCCCCACCCGGGAATCGAACCCGGGATCCCTCGATCTGTAGTCAAAGATGCAACCCCTAGACCAACGAGGCAGCCAAGGCCTAAGATACAGGTACTTTGGTACTTACTGTTTCAGCTTGGTAATCCTACTATCAAAGTGAATGTTTGTGTGTGTAGATGTTTTTGGGTTCACGCCGCAACTACTGAACAGATTTTCATAAAATTTCGAAGAGGGGGCTTTAGAAAAGGGAATCTCTATTGACTTGTGCCGCCTATTTTGAATTAAAACTCAGAATTTTTAGTTTTCAACTGGGCTTAGATTCATATTTCAAAAGCGCCACATTATGTTTCTTTCTGTTATTGTGTACAGCGAAGAATACATAAATAAATATGTATAATAGCACATTTATCTCACAAAATATATTTCTTCATTAAATTAGTATTTTCTCTCTACAATATCTTCTATTCTTTATCTCGCAACTTTCCTATTCTATAACTCATTTCACACAAACAGTAGCAGCATGTATTTAATGATTATTGTTCATTAACTTTATAAATTAAATTTCTTCATATATCTACTTTTAAAGTACTTTCAATATGTATAATATATTTCATGTTGAACTGCATAACATTTATGTAATATCCAAAATACATTATCATTCATTCTAAAAAGAGCTAGACAAGAAAAAATATCACCTATATATTGCGCCTACGCACACTTACACAAGCTTGTCACTCATATATTACGTGTGATGTATGTGTGCTACTTACATTTTATAGGCACATTAAAGATAGAAAAGAAATGTCAATTTATTGCTTGTTTTTACGGTTTGTATATTAATAGGGAAGAGCGATATTATTGCAGTAGTATATTCAAACCTCTAAATAACTTATTCTCTTACTTTTTTGGTTTGAGAAACTTAAAAGTGTTGAATAAAATATGATGCATTTTCTTTTTAAAGCACTTTTAATATTGAATAAAAATGCTTTAAAAAGATTTTAAATACTATTTAAACATAATTATTTTGACCACCCTCGCTGTAAAGTCTTCAAAAGGTCGGGTTTAATATAATGTATAATAAATAGCATTTTGAATCCTTTAAGAAGCATTTTTTATAATATAAAAGTTTTAGACTATAATTATTAATTATTTAACATTTATTATCTATTTCAATACATATGACTCCGAGAGCTAAAACCATTTTTTGGGGAGATGTTAGAGGCATGCTGAAAACTTATATGATGCGTCTCCTATTATACCCTGACATGGAACTGTAGACCTAGTTGGTCGACAGCTAGTTCAATATAAGTCCAAAACAAATAAGAATTAATTACGAAAAAATACAAAAAAATTCGTCAGGTTCAAACCTCAACAATAAATCAGGCAGTCTATAAAGCTTAACCCCAAAAAATCTCCTTAACCCGTCACCAGACGACGCCTGAGTGATCGGTCTCTTCGACCCGCAGATAAATAGCGAGATTTAGCACAATAAATGATTTAGTTGGGCAATAAGCGGCCTGATGTTAACGATGGCCACGCATTTGTCAAAGGGTTAAGTTTTAACCCTTGCTAAGGAACTGAATTTTTTTTGGAGGGAAATTGAATGAATGGTTTTAAAGATCAGGGAGGTAACAAGAGGATCTATCACATCTTTTTCTTTGCTCCTTGCAAAAGTAAGTTAATTTGTGTGTTTATTAAAGTATCTATTGACTTCGTATTTGTATCCAATATATTACTATTATGATGTCTTTATTTCCCTTTCTCTTATTTTGTGTTTTATTTTATACCATACATTTCCTTTCCTATCAGGTTGCCAGACAGAAAATGCTTCATAGAAATAAGGCCTTCTGTACAAAATTGTTTAATGTAAATAATATGTAATTTATTATTATTCTTAATGGTTTTCTTTGTAATATTTGTACGAAAAATAATAATAAATAAATAAAAATAATTGTAAGGAGATAAATTTACATTTGAATAAATAGTTTAATGCATAAACTAGAGATATGAGTATACTTTATTGAATTTAAAAATAATGTCATTAATTTTAAGTGTGTTTATATTAACACAGGCAACAACATTAAATTGTTAGACTATTATTTTAATTTAATACAATATTCTTTCTTGTCATATTCGATATATTATTTTAAGTGTTCTTATGACTTCATAAAGTCTATAAACCTAAAATGCTTAATAGGTGTGTTATTTATTCAGTCAATCAATCAATCAATCAATCAATCAGTGATTTGCAATTGTAATTCAACACGTCACTTGCATTCAGTTCATGGCTGTTACTTCCTAGTTTCTATGCTCATTGCTGTGAACAAATACAACATACAAAAAGCTCAATAACATTTCAAATATAGACTTTTATCGAAATCGATATAGAGATAAATAAAAAAAAATTGTTAAATTTTACATTTTAATCTAGTTTAAGATGGATATTATGGATGTATAAATATAATTATTTACGTCATGTGCTAATATAATAATGTCCTTTAAAAGCTAGGCTAAAATATGAAGAAATAAATAAATAAGTTGCTAAATTTGTAATTCTGTCTAGTTTGTTACTCTTTCACGCAAAAATTACTGCACCAGTTATGATGAAACTCGATACTTTTAATCCCGCAGTTGCGGATCAAAAACTGGTATTTACACTATTTAAATATTATAAATGAAACCAGTGACAGGTACAGCCTATTACATTTGAATCTTCTTTATTCCTTACATTTTCTATTATTCACTATACAATCCATCCACCACTAAATTACCGATCTCATTAACCATTGCTGGGTTTTATCGCGACAATTTATTCCGCTGCCTGCTTGACCGGCGATCGACAGGCAACAGTTCTTAGCGTCGTGAAATGTGGAGTCGTTACTGTGATTAAGGCGTCGCCGGGTCGGTTGAGATTCTGACTGATTCCTGGGGGATGGAGATCGAGTGTGTCTTATAGCGTAAAAGGTAAGGATTTGTGATTAACCAATGATTAGTACATATTTGATTATATTTTTTAAGCAGCTAATAAAAGGCAAACAAATAATAATTATCTATGATAAAAATTGTTCCTCCCTTTTTTGATTTTCAAGGGGCATTTTGAAGATTTATATAGCTAATAATACTACTGTAATACTAACGAATCGAACAGTAACTCGCATATCAAAATTCGTCCAGATATTTGGGCTGTAGGGCGTATACTTACATATAAAAAATGTAACCCTTCTTTAGTCTCAGTCGGGTAAAAATTAATAAAATTTCTATCAAGGCATGGAGCAGACGTTAGTATTCGTTTCACTAGACATTTTACTTTTTGACTTCTTCTGGCATTGAACCCATAGGACCTCTCGATTCTAACGCTAGCGCGCTATCCACTGAACCAACGAGGCGACCCCTCAAAGGTAACAATACTGTATGCGGAAAATAATTAATCAATAATTTTATTTGACTTAATATTTCTACGTCTTTATATATGTGAATTTATCTTTACTTAAAGGTGTGTAACCTACTTAATATTTGAATAAGCTATTAATAATTCAATGGTGTCAAATATCATCAGTTTTTCTGTTAAGTCTTTTGTCATGTCATGTCATCAAATAATTATCTAATTGATTCTTATGTAGGTATCAATTCTTTAGTGCTTAGACATTAGGTACCACATTTATTTATAAACTAATTGCCTTCAAATTTATGCGTGTGTGCACAGGATGTCATAATGTCATGTCAACGTAATGTCACATTGTACAAATGACCCTTTAGCTGTTTTTCGATTGATCAAAAATAGATTGTATAAGGTAGATAATTATTTATGATATATTATATTATTGTCGATCAAACCCATTCAATTCCAAAATTGGTTCCAATTCTTTAATATGAATATTTTATCCTTAGTATTCTTTCAGTGTATGACTTAAAAAGATAGTGTTTATTAGCTAATATTAGATTATAATAAAATATAATTTATAAGGTTTCCTCAAATTGAATTGATGTAGATGTGCAGTGCTCTTCAAAAATCTAGATCAGTCTTATACTGTAAAGCTTTTTGAAATGAATGTCGTTTTTACTTACTTTTATTTTTAGATTCAGTCATTATTTCCTTAAATTAATTGATGCAAACTTCAAAAATAAAGTTCTTATTCAAAAAATAAACAAAAGGGAATTCGATAAATAACACAACCTTTTAAAGTATTTAACATATATATTTCTTTGAGCTTTTAATTGCATTTTGAAATACAACATAAAATATAAAATAAGATTATTAAATTTGGTAAAATCAATATTTCAACACCACTTTAAATGAGCAATTTCTCTCGTCGGAGCCAGCGTATACATTTTTCGTCTCGAGTTAAATATTAAAATGATACTTTGAATGTAATTTTTATAGTTACATGCGTTTCGTTCACATTCGAACGTTCAGGGCTTAGTAAAACAGACTAGCAAATATACTAATTGATGTTAGCGCCCCCAAACCTGCAAATATGTACCGAAGCGCACTCGATATTCGTCTGAAACTTACACAATAGTTTACAATATCCTTTATTTAAATATAAAAGAGTTTTCACTCATAAGACCGTATATACATCATCGTATAACTGTTACAATGGAAGAATCTCACAATACCAAAAGACCTAGACGTATACGAATGTAATTGTCCTCAAAAAAATCGTAACATATCACTTTTAATAATTTTAAATATAACTTTATTCGGACAACCGTATAATGCGCTGATATAATGGTATACAAGTGTTCACAGTAGGGTTACCTAATTACTTACTTACTCTAAATAATAAATAGCGACCTCGTGAAGAGAGGGACCTATAGCAAATGTACACTAAGGAGATTGTTATATTGCATCATGAGTTGCGTCCTATGTACATGAACCATGAGATTGGATCTCCGAGATTACGGGACGACGGCATCAAATATAAAAACAAAAAACTCCAAAATATACATAGATTAACTTACACAATGTTAACTAACTCTGATTTACAAAACAATTAAGTAACACGAAATGATATTGCAACGAATTCGCTTGAATACTGACTGCCGCGGCGCCGAAAGCGATTGCCGCGCGACGATTCCTTTAGATTATTAGCAAAAAATATACTTTTACAAGAGATCGAATCTAAATTTCAAGACTTAATGTGACTTATATTTACAATTATCGAAATGGAATTACAATACATCGTGGAAGATAAGCCGACCGCGGTCGCGCTACAACCTCTTCAACTAAAGGCAATATTTTAAAAATATTCTCTTATCCCTAGATGAACGTAAGACGTTTGGCGTATACTTATGTTGCTAGATTAATTACACTAACCGTTCTACGCGGTGATCTCTAACGATTACCTAAATAATTAAATTGGCAAAGAGTTTCGAAATACTTAGCGTCGCGATGCGACCTAACCTATGAAGGTTCAATGCAGGATATGGTATCATCACATCTGATGGCCAGCGGACACGTTAACTTACACGTACTTGCTAGATAATTGCTTCGCTAATTCTGTGTACTTCAGAAACTTCGAGTGCGGGCTCTCGTCGAAGGATTGGGAGGGACTGCGCGGGTCCTGGGGAGACGCGGCGTTGGACCCCCCGCTCTTGTGGGTGCCGGGGGACGCGGCTGCTGGCGGCGCTTTGATGGGCACCGGCTCTGGCAACGCGCCATCTTTCACGAAATGCATTTTGGACAGATGGTGTCGGTATGCACCCTTGGAAATAAACGGTGTGTCGCATAAGGCACACTTCATGATGGAGTCAGTGACGACCGCGTCGTTGCAAGCCCAACTAAATGTTAAAATGCTTGGAGGCCCGGCGGGGGAAGGGGTGGGGGCTGGAGCTCGTGTGGAGTTTGTTTCAGTTTTATCGCATAGCTTTTGTAGAGCCGCCAATGGATGGCTACCGCTTCGGCGGGAAGAACTCGGCTCGTTAGAAGATGCCCCACCGGCTAAGTTATCAAACATAGATGATAAAGCTCCTAAGCTAGAGGCGGGCTTCCTTTCTGTACCGGGAGTTGGAGCAGAACGATCGCTCGATGGGCTGCGTGGACTAGGCACTGGGCTGGGGCCCTCGATTTCACGCTTGGTGACAGCGGACTTGACGTCTTCATCAACCGAACTATTTGGCCTAGCTTGCTCCTCTTCCTCATCAACCTCAGTTTTAACCCTAACCGGCTGGTTGCTCAGATCTACCCCATTTTCACGCTCATCGTCATCAGTAATCTCTTTCTTTATCCTAACTTCAGTAGGTCTGTCTTCAGAAGCGGGAGTCTGAGAGCCACGAGTATCGGGAGTAGTGCGCGGAGTCATGTGATATGAATCGAGCTTTCTATCGGGAGTGAGGGACTCTACTCTGCTGCCACCGCGCTCAGACATTGAACTAGATTCACTACCACTACGCTCGCGACGACCGTACCCTTGCTGATGATGATAATTCCTTAACATGTTCATCGTTTGTGGATCTACTAAAGGTTTGGTATAATCTACACTTTCATCTATACCTAATCTTTTTAAGATACTCGAACCGATTGGAGCATGCGATGCTCCACCGGGCATACCGGGCACCGAGTGCCGTGAACGCGTATCGAAACTCTTTTCGATTAATTGCTCGATAGCATTAAGGACCGACGGTGAAGAGCTTTTATCGTTACTAGCGTTAGGATCTTTGGAACTAGGAGAAGAATCATTAATAGATGAAGGCGAACGGTGGTGAGCAGATCCTGGAGATGGGATCTCATCATTTATACTCTTACGACCATCGCGGCCGGTTGGTGTAATGTGTCCAGGGACATCAGGTGGAATAATATTATTGGAAAGAAGAGCGCTCTTCAGAAAATTCCTTTGGCTATTCGACATCGGTGCGCCTATGCATTGTCGTATATGTTCTACAAATAGTGCAGTCTCTATTTTATCACCGCATTTTTCGCAAGTAATTCGGCTTCCCGCACCGAAATCTCTAATCGGCTTCCCCATAGGCACGCTATTACCTTCTCCGTTTTTAAATTCATGTTGTGCTCTTTCGAGTTCAAGTAATTTCCTAACTGGCAAGGACTTTTTTCGCTTTTCGCGCGTTTGACGTCTCCTACCCCCGCTCTCAGTAATGGATCTCATAATGTGTTCTTTATAATGCGAATTTTTAACCATATGATTACTCAACTCTTTTAAAGAACTAAACGCTTGGTCGCAAACCTTACAAGTTAAAACTGCGCTTACATGACTACTTGTTCCTGTGGTGGGAGGAACGGCATTGTTGGTACCTGGCGTGCTCGAGTTGGAGCCCTTAGCATCATCAGAAGACTTCCAAGAAATAATTTGTTCTTGTGATATTATGTTTGTATAATGCTGAGTGCGCTGCATATGGCTAGTCATCTCTGCTAAGGAACGGAAACTCTCAGCACACCACATACATTTCAATATCTGCCTAGTCTGTTCAGCACCTTTTCCTAACCATACATCTTGACCGCGAACTAACTTTCTAGGTATTGGCATATTTTCCTTAATAAGCATATTAAGATCATTATGATTAGGTTTAGAAGAACTACTAGAAGACGAAGAATTATGAGAAGGCGTTGAAGGCGAACTCGAAGGTGGCTGCAGAGAGGGTGGAATCGGCGCACCTGATGTGGGAGGCACAGGTACGTTCACACCGCAATGCTTAGCTTCTTTCATGTGTACAGTCAGATCAGCCAATGAATTAAAACTTTTCTTGCACCAGACGCATTTTAAAACGTCTTTTGTCTGATCTGCTCCTTTGTTCAACCAATGCGACTGCCAGGCTGAATGTCGAGCGGCAGCATTCGGGGTTAATCCTGCGCCTAATGCTGCGCTTTGAACAGATCTAAATAACTCTTCTCCACCTAACCTACTCAGTTCGCTCATCTTTTCGAGAGCTTTCGTTGCATCGCTTGGAGTCGGTGCACCATGCTTTAGTTTTCCATTCCAATCACCCGGGACGCCACCTTTTGGTGATAAGCTAGCTGCGGCGACAGCGGCTGCGAAATATGGCAAATGTGGAGCAACCGGAGTGGTCCAAGGCGTCGCAAGAGACTTGAAATCAGCGGACCTGGAACTCTTTCTCGTCGGAACAGGTGACGGCGAGTCCTCGGGGCCTCTCTTTCGGGTACCAACAGATAAATCTAAAGGTCCATTTTCATTTTTACTAAGATTGACGGCATCATCGGCGTCCATGTCGTCATCGTCATGAGGTGACTCACTTCGTTTTGTACTGAAGTCCAACACGGCGTCAGCGCGCTCCGTGTCGGTGAGGTCTTCTTGGCAAGACATGAGAAGGCGTTGTTGTGCTGCAGCGGCTGCAGCGCCGAGGTAGGCGGCTACAGCGGCTGAGTGTGGGGGGAGTAAAGCGGCTGGAAGCGCGGCGGGGAGTGCGGCTGAGAGCGCAGCCGGCAGAGGCAGGCTGGGTGCGCTGCGCCCGGAGTACACTGAGTCGTTGGAGGGACATCTCGGGGCACCCGACGACTCCCGCGACAGACATCTCGGACTCTCCCTGTTGACAAAACGACAACTATAAACATAAAGTCGTAATTCATGAATTAAATTATCATTTCGCTTTTCATCCACAGTGAAACCGGTTATCAGATATTAGTATCTAAGAACACGACGGTGTATTATCGTTTATCATAATATTTATGGATGAACATAATGTGTTTATAATTTAATACATCCTATTGAAGTTTTTAACAGATATTTACATTTAAATTAGATTTTTAAATTGTCTATCATATCAATGTGACATACTCTTAGAATGATTCCAGTATTTTAATAAATAAAGTTTCGAAGAACTAAGAATCGCGGTTGTGTTAAAAGAAAAATAAGTGACTTATAAATAGTACCAATAATTTTAGAAGATGCAACTTTATTTAATATTTATGATAATTTAGCCTTTCATCGTTCAATTTAGGTAATTAATATTTGAGTCTTAGGTCAACGAATATCCTTTTTAATCTCTACTAACCTAATCCAATAACAATACTATTAATTCTACTCCAACAATAATAATCCTATTTTATTATTTTAAATATGCTATAATGATTTCAAATATGCAATATACCAATTAAAAATACAATAGGAATCTCTACAGTCGTTCATTATATAAGAATGCCAGCAATTATAGTCACAGAATCGACGATAATTCCTTGATAAATGTTTATTAACGCGAATAGAGGAAGGTGTAAGTTATCAATGTTTATGAGACAATAAAATATATTGATTGTTGTAACATATTCCAATGCAAAGACAATAAAAATAAATCTTGTCAGCGAAAATAGAGGGATTAGGATAGTTTAGTTCGCCCCGGAGTTGCCAACTAAACGACAACTTTACTACAGTTTACTGCACAGGTGTTGGAACTCCCTATTTTACTATAATACACAATCATTGTCTTTCAGCGACATATTAAATACCATACTTTATTCATAAATGTTAATCATTCTACCAAAAAATTAAACATTCTGAGAAAATATGTCAATGTAAAGTAAAATAAAGTGACAAAAACAAACAACAAGAAATTACAAAACCACAACTAATTGATAGAATTTATAAGACAAATAAAATTCATTCAAAATAAAAGTGCACTTGTATAAATAAAAATCGTACCTCACGTGGTCGGGTTCAACAATCATCTTCGATGAAATGTTTTCGAAATTTTCAAAACGTCGAATGGTGAAACGTTCTCGAATCCATTAATGAGCACAATACATTGATAGAACACTTTTTAGATGAGAACAAATAGACTTCCTTGGAACTATTGGAAATGTAAACACGACACGAAAGATGCGGCCGGCGGTCGAGAAGGAAGTGCGCGGTGCCTGCGGCGGCGGCGGCGGTCCCGCGTGGAATGAGATGCCTCGTTGATTTACGACCCGCCTGCAACACCCTCCCCCCGCGCGACTGGCGCGAGACAGAGACGGCTGCTGGGTGAACGGACGAATCGGAGCGGAGGACAGAGACGGGTATACGTATTCAACTTCGAGGGGTGGTGCGCTGCGTAATGCAAGCGTGCGTGCTATGCGCGAGATAGACGTGCAATGACGGGCGATCGTTTCGTTGACAGCCCGACAGTGGAGCTAGCGCATGGCTGAGTCACCGTCGTGACACCGATCAAAAGTTTGATGAGCTATCGATAACTCGATGTTTCTAATTTAAATGAATGTTTGATGTAAGATTGGACTTATGGGATTAAGGGACGGGGTAACAAGCCGGCGACGAGTCCTTTCAACGTGACAGACAGGGGACAGGGGATGGATTTACGTGTATCATGACCAGATTGCCGGTTTTGACAAAGGGAAATGTTTTGCTCATTCTGAATTAGAAGAACGTACATAAGGAATCAAATTTAATGAATGAAAAATCAAAAAAGGAGTAGTTCTAATTAAGAACGTTGTTAACAAAGTCGACTTTGAAACAAACGTATGGAATTTCAAACGGATCGCCAGCTGTTTATTGCTTCCTATAAGCATTAGTCGGGTGAGGGTCAATCAATCACTTATATTTATGTGACAGGTATTATACTCTTTCCCCACATTCGGCACGCACACTTTCGGAAACAAACACATTTAAATACCTTATAGGTAAAAAATGGCGAATTCACGTGTTTAGATATGGTTTGGAATAACGGAAATATTTGGTGGTAGGTTTGGAGTATGTACTTAAGTGGTAGAAAAACAACGTTAATTCATTGGATCTGATATAAATTAAAAGATCAATTTGGAACAAGATTTTGAACAAATCTTAACAGTTATTTTTCGTAAATCGTACCACACATGGTAGTTAGAAAAAAACGTCTTTGGTATAAATTCTTGCAGAAAAACGTCGCAAACTTATTTTTTTATTGTAAACACTAAAAAGCTTCCTCATAAAATATTAATTTTTTAGCAACAGCTATAGGAATTGTAATGTAATCACAAAGAATTATTTTTAGAGTAACATAAACAAACACAAAGATGATTTTAACACTCAAAACCAGAAGACTTGACCAAGTATGATAATGCCAAACCTAAACCTTATCCACGACGTGTCACTCGATACTCACAGATCATACGATCTGCATTTGCGGGGACACCTGTCAGTGTTGAATAATTTCACAGTTACAACGAGAATTTAAAGGCCACAGATGTTTGAAGCTATAAAAATGCAGGGCTTATAATTTTGGTTGTTTTGTTAAAATTTGTCCTCCAAATAAACTCCTTACATAATTACAACCGCAGGGAGGAAAAAATGTTTGCATTAGATTTTAAAATTAGTTTTTAAACTGCGTTCATCATCTGTTATGTTACGAATCTTGCGATCTTATCCTGATTAATTGATTTCCTGTATTACAGAAAAAACGAATCGAAAATCTAAACAATAGTATCCGAGATGGATATTCTAGCAGAAGCATGTTTATGATTGATGGCATCTCCTCACTGCACCTAATTGACAGTGATGGAACTGGGAGCAGATACTGCCAATACATTATTTGCTGTTTAGAAAACTTTACAATCCATCCATAATACTAAACCCACACGCAAAAGAGTCCATTTTACGATAGCAATATCCGATACGAGATAAAAATCAACTGCCCTTGGTCTTATAGTTTTTATTCCTCGTAAACATTTATGTTCCTAATTAAGCCGTTGAGTTTCATCAATAATTCGTGTATTTTGGAGGCGTTTGGATTATAAATTAAACATATACCATTATTGATTATTATTTATGATAATGATTCCACATTATCCAATACTTTATTTGTTTTGACACCGCTAGCTCACGTTTGATATAATTAAGAAATTTAGTTTAAAATATACTTGTGAAATATATCTGATTTTCTGATATCAAACTGATTTCCTATACTAACTTCTATATTTTTATCTTAATTATTTAATCATAGAATAAAACCGATTTTTAACTATATAATTGTATTTTTTTAATATAAATTGATGTCAAAACAATTTGGATTGTCCTTAGCATCGATGCTCTGGGTTATTCAAAGGTTACTCGTGACATTTTAAAATAGCAAAATAAATTATAAACAAGCTTATAGTAGATAAAGTTTATCTACAATAACCATTATCTAGCATATTCGATCAATCTTGTCTCTATCCTGGAGACGAAGCTTCTTCAGTTAAACATATATTGATGGAGTGTCAGACGTAAAGTTCTTGATCATTTTTAGTGTCACTACCTACTTGCTGTCACTATCGTAACCATTCATTTCTCGAGCAGCTATAAATCATTGAGCTGCAACGTGGACAGTTATGAACTTTACATCTTTGAGTTAAAGGTGATTGTTGAGGTCATTATGATTGGTGGGTGTTATAGCGTCGTGGACAGCAGTTGACAACTGATCATCGGAAACAATGGGATCGTTAAAGTGACCAGGATTGAAGGCGAGACCACCGTCACGCTCTAGGTTTGAGTAACGTTGAATGATGGTTGTGATAGCTTAATGATGGTAATGCCAATTTAATCGATTTTAGTTGTTGCCTTAATAGATTTCATCACGAAAAATTTAACGGAATTGTTCTTTTATAGTTTCGTATTTTTTATAGCTCAATTGATAAATTATTGTAGTTTTGTTACCTTGCTAGTTTTGACACTTTCTTATCGATCTAGGATATACAAAAGCTATTACATATTCAGTGCCATGTTTCGGATTATAAATTTAATTAAATCTATTATTATCAGTAAGGTACCAGGTGAGGATCAAGCGTGGACCTACCATAGTGTGAGTGTATAAAACCTTATAAGACTGATGCATTATTAAAGAAGGGATTGCCGAAATTCTTTTTAGAATCCAGTAATAATTAGTGCCTACTTGAGAAGAATTAGTTGTGAAATCCTCACCTTTCTGCATTAGGGTCTTGGATGAGCGTGGCTGGTATACTGTGCTCGATGTCCCGCTCCTCGGGCGCCGGGGAGGTGCGAGACGCGGGGGACGCGGACCTGGAGGCTTCATCCTCACGCTCCGCCGCCCCCCTCCCCCGGTGGTGATCCTTCACGCCGCTGTCTGGGCTTGTGGCTTCTTCTGTGGACAAAGAGAGGAGGTTTAGTAAAGGTGGTAACGTTACAAAGTTCTTTAAAGAATAACCAAAGTACTAAATAGAAAAATTTGGTGATAGAGGAAGGTGCCTCTCGCTTTGAAGGCCTATTTTAGGTGACTAAGCCAGTAATTTAAAAAGATGCTTACTAAGGTTAACAAAGGTATGATTAAAATATTGGAATAGAATTGAACGGACTTCGTGTTTTAGTAACCTATAAAATATAAGCATTTACTTCAAGTCCGTGGAAAGATCACTATCACGCTTACGGTATCAGTATAACGTTGTTGAAATTTAGAATTAAGTGTTCATTAATGTGATTCGAATATAATGCGAGTCTAAACCTAAGCAGTTTTACTACAAAAACTTATTTACACATTAATTTAACACCTGTTTAGTAAAACATTGTCTACTAATTTAAACACGTGTCTAACAACGGACTAAGCTTATTGTGTGTTTTACTATAGACAGTATCTAAGCAGCGTCTATCTCTAAACTATCACTAAACAACCTTTTGTAGTTTCTGCTGATCCTTTCTAATAAACTGCTCTGCGCTGCATTTAACAATTATTATGAATCTTGTCGAAAAACATCGAGTCTAGGAATTGGAACGTCTAGTCTATTTAGCAACGTTAGATTGTTCCTTCCTGGTTGTAAATTGTATAGCTTCAAACATTCAGCAACAGGTTCAATTAAGATATAAGATAACCGTCCATTACAGGTCAATGGAACAAATTAAAATTGAAGTAAAGTCGGTTGCTCAAGCGAAAACAGACAAACAATACGTTCGTAAATCTTGATAAAACTAGAAATTTAGGTTGAATAAGAAAAGCTTTACGACAATAATGATGATATCGGTTCCTCGATAAAAAAAGGAAAATTACCCGAAACGGGGCCACTGATCGCCGTGTTGCGCAAACATGTGATTAATGATTGATTGATTATTCTGTTAGTCATAGACCCGAACGGATCAATTATTCAAACCGGCTATCAGCTGACATAATTTCAATAAGTCGATAATATCGATTCATTGGTCCGCTTATCGCGCGAAGCGTCTGCCCAATTAAGAACACCAGAATTAATTTGTCGACCTGAACGGTAATCGAACGTAATCGCTTGCGTGTTAACTGTACACAATATCGTGATTAAAATTCGTCTGTCTTGTGACAATAATTCTAATTTTGGCAGATAAACAACACGCAACCGAGGCCGAATTTTATTTCGATACTCGGCGGTGTGGCGTGAACTTCGGACAGATTTTAGATGCACATCTAGACACCGGATATCGGCATGATGCCGGGTATCAAGTTAACTAAGACTCGAATCGTCCGGACGAGCTGAAACAGCGCGACCCTTCGTCCCGATTATGAAGTTATCATACGAAAAACGTACCGAAAAAAGCACTTTGTAATCGGAGAGCATTCAAAAACGCAGCGACACGGTGGCCTGCGCGGTCCGCTTATTTCACTGCTCACTGGCTCGTGAACTGCGTTTTGCATGCTAATTGATTAAAACGCATCGTGTCAATCCGTATCGGACAGAGACGCAGCGAATGAAGCGCCCGGGGCGAGCCAAACTTCCACAAACGCGTCCGCCCGCTCGCATCAAAGGAAGTATTTGCCTATGCCCTGAACGCTCTTCCCAATTCAGGCTAAATGACGCGTGGCGTTATCGTGATGCTTTTGAATTATTGCCGCAAACCAACACCGCTGCAGTCATCTGTCTGATTCCGCTCTAAGCAACTGACTTGTATAGACTTATCTCCCCGAAGCCAATTGGACAATCGAGAATTTCGGAAAACGGTACGAATTGTTAGTTTCTCCGTAAATCGATGTAAAGTGCGATTATCTTGGTAAATTATTGATTAGCGATACGGATGTCGACGTTAACGAAACGCATCGGGTCGCAATAAAAGTTATAAATCTTGATTGTATCGTGGCATCATAAATAGGTCTCGATAAAGATGGGTACGTCGTTAAGTTTTGAACTTTATCGCTGTCGTTTTAGCCGTTGTTATAGATAAATCGGGGATATGAATTATTTGAATGATTTTTAGTGAAGCTTTGATCGAGGTATAAGTTATCAGTGGTGGGTATAATCACTCAAACAGATACTGGGCCGTTATCTAATAATCAATCAAGTGGTGATGGTAGCGTTAATCCGGTGGTATCGGTAGATAAGCGTCACCTTTTGCAAAGTAAAGTTTGTTTGCGTCAAATTATTTATACGTCCGTAAGCATTGCAGTTATTTATCGGAATTCCAGATGTGTTTGATAAAAATAGGAAGGAATTTATCGATAAGAGTTAAGTACATGGGAGCAATACGAGTTCTCGAGTGACTTCGCTAGCATTTGATTGATAAATAGTTGGTGACTGAAACTTATCGAGATTTCTTGAGCGAAACTTTTGTGCTAACGTATTTTTTGTTAGAGAATATTTATTTGAAAATATTTTAATCTTGAAACTAGTTTTTATCTTCACTAATTAGTATTAATTTGATGACATTTTTACCATATCTATTATAATAATAGCAATGATGTTATAGTCTTTTTATCTATTAATAAGGAAACATATTGGTTTATCAATATGCTATTATATACGTACAAAAAATCACGACCAAGTCTATCCAGCTCCGAATTTTAAAGATCATTTATGAGACTCAGATGGAAATGTCCACTGAATTTTAATAATAATAAATGTATTCCTCAAAAAAATACATGTTCAATCATATACATGCAGTCGCTTGCTCCCACACTAGTTGTTACTAACAATACCCTGTGTTGTTAGTAACAAGGAAGGATTCCAATCATCATTAAAATGAATGAATGAATGAAAATAACTTTATTGCACGCAAAAATGAAATGAAAAAAAGACAGAAAAACAAAGACTAGGTAGCTTTTACCGCTATTAAGCGATTTCTTTCAGGCAAGAATGTGTATATCAGAATTGAGTTCAAAACTCCAAGACAATGTTAACGCACATCATAATTATAATTAAATAAAGCGAATGGTAAGTTTCAATCAGGCTGCGACACGTAATTTCCTCGGTTCGTTATCGACGCCTGCTGCAGACGGCACAAAGCATGGCTTTGTTCGCATTCGGTTCCACAAAGAGTGAATTAAAGAACTGATGGACCAAGAGTTTTGTAAACTGGTAATGGAATTAAAATGACACTTGGTGTGACGATGGGATAAGCAATCAAAGTATATGTATTAAGATATATCACTCTTAAAGTCTGTGCGTTCAAAATTATATTTTTGAGGCAGTGTAAGTCTAAGATGTTTATAAACGTTCCAATGTTGGTTTCTTCATTGTAATTGTCAAAATTAGTTTTCTACACTCAGTTTGCGATTTATTAATTAATTTACGGGTTTTGTAAGACAATGTTGAGGAATGAATTAAACATTTTAATCAAGGCTGATAAAAGTGGGTGAAGATTTAATTTAATGATGTTTTCAAAATTTGATTTTTGAAGATTCAAATGTGTATATTGCAATCGACTAAGCGAGATGATTCGCTCAAAATAAAAAGTTAATAATTCAATCGACTTAGTCACAATGTTTAAACTTCCTTCGAACATACAAGGAATGCCTGACTCATATGAACCTACAAGGAATGAAAATCTGATCGAAAGCGCACCTTAATTATTTGTGCGCAAGCCCGGCGAATCACAATCAATTTTCAATAATCTTTTTCTAACTAATACTATCTGGCTCCTGTCGGTGTAGAGGCGCCGCCGCCCTATCTGACAGTTTACGATCCCACCTGGTCAATTACCAGGTGATAGAAGATAGGCTGCTGCTCGATAAAAACCTAGGTAGCCTGGGTGAACGCGCGACGTAGCTACGACGATACTGCGATTATATCTTACTAATTTTATAAACTACGCCCCGCGGTTTTACCCGCATTCCTCGTGATCCCCAGGGAAATCCTGGACAAAAATTGGCATATGTGTTGTACTGAATCCTTTCCTATATGTATACTAAGTTTCGTCTAAATCTAATCAGTAGTTCTTGCGTGAAAGAGTAACGAACGCATACATATATCCCCACAATTTTTCGCATTTATAATATTAGTATGTTTAAGTGATAGAAATTTTAGAGATCTAAAGGTATTTTAACGCGTGCAAAGCAGCTAGTAAATATTTAAATAAAAGTAAAATTATTGAAATTTTTGGAGGACGAAAAAGTCATTCATGAATTTTAAATGTGTAAAATGAAGTGCATAGGACGCTGATATTTTGTAAAAAGAATTAATCGAGTTCATGTTTTTTTCTCTTTAAGCAAACTTGTCTGGGTACAAGAAAACGTAATAAAAAGAAGCAGAACACAATTTCGTAATAATAATATTTTCTAATAATGTACGTTTCCATTGTATCCTAATGTAATCAAATCTGTACTGTTAGATATCTTAATACGATTAATTTCGCGAGTCGAAGATTAAGATACAATTAAATAATGACGATGATTTATAATGTTCATTTATTTTTTTTTTTATTTAAAATTTTAATTTTAAAAAACATCACAAAATTCAATGGCATACTTGATAGACTGCATTGTCACTTCTTGATGGAAATGCATTTTGAAAAACTCCACACTATTTCCACATTAAGACACAAATCATGATTCATTTACTATCCGATGATTGTTCGAAACCAGTTGTAATCAAATTAAAGGTTATTAATGTACGTGGATAAATATAATTCTATATTTTCCAAAATTCAAAGGTATTGTGACGAAAGGATTAATGTAAAGATAAATTACAAAATACTTTTAAATATTATAAATTAATTGATGTATTTTAAGTGTATAAATTCGTGTCTGCACCATTGGATTTGCACATATTTTAGATTTATGTAATGCATAATGTAAAGTGTAATTGTTTTTTGAGACACAAGTTCCGAAAAACAGTGTACGCTATATTGGGAACCTGGGTCATATTGATTTGAACTTATGTAAATGGATCAAATGATCACTTAACATCAGGTGACCCACTTGTTCCTTTGCCTGCTCTGCCATAAAAAAAAGAAAATTGAATCAATAAATTATTTTTTATTATTTATTATTATTATTGCGACGCGTCATCGCTACAGTTACCTTGCGACAAAGTCGCACGTCTGCACGTCCAGTCTTCGCTCTAAAGCCACTGCTAGGATTCGTTACCGGTCAGAATTTACTGCTTGTTATCGGGTATTGAAGACGCGAAACACTAGCCGGGCATTACGGGAATTTATTGGACAATACCAAATTAATTACGCCGGGATCGAAGTTTAAAATTGTATGAGTATGAGTTTAATTAAAGGGAATTATAAATATGCAGATTAGATAATCCTTGTTTTATTTCTGAAAACTTATATAATCACTTTAATAGTGAATACCTATGTTGTGAAGCTTAATTTGATTTTTGTTAAAATAATATTTTCTTGATTAGTGTATTACAAAAACTGATTTCATATTTTGCTAGCCGCGCTCCGCGATTTCACCCTCGTAACTTCAGATCCCGTGGCAGCTCCAGCGTTAAAAGTAGCCTATATGTTATTGCGATCTCCTCTATATGTATACCAAGTTTCATCATAATCGATTCAGTAGTTATTGCGTGAAAGAGTAACATACATACATCCTCAGAAACTTTCGCATTTATCATATTAGTAGGATTATTATTCATATTACCTCGTTTCTTTTCTTAAGGTTTGACTACGCTATTTCGGCACCAAACCTTGCAGAAATAGTATTACATTATATTAAAATACAATCGCCTAAAAGTCTGACTTACATAATTTTTTTTTCTCTATTCTTGTGGTTATAAAACTAAAGTTTCTATTTAGTTCGAACTTTTTGTACCTATAATCTTAACTATATCTATGCACAAATTTAAGGCCCCTCCACACACTCAAAGAAGCCGCGTGACGCGCAACAAGTGAGGCGGCATCATTTGTAGCTGTCAGCTGAGCTATCGAGCCATCTTCAGCACTCGCAGACAATGTGATCTAATGCTTTTCTAGTGGACTCCGAAATTCAACAGATTCTGATAAAGGCTCGTCCACACATTACTTGTAGGGTGTTTGTAGGGTGTCGTGTTGTCTTGTCCCTCTCTTACAGTTATATTTCTGTCCTTCTTTCCCTTCATAAATCCTTTCTTTACAAAATAAATATTATAAATATTCTGGGACATTTAACACTACGCCATCTAGTTCCAAAGTAAGCAAAGCTTGTACTATGGAAACTAGAAAACTGATATTATTACTATACATACTTTTTGTAAGTAAATACAGACTATAGCTAGATAAACACCCAGACAGTAGAAAATTACAATGTTCATCACAATCATTTTTTACTAGTGGGGATCAAACCCACACCCTTCAGCACAATAGACCATTGGTACATCCACTGCGCCAATCCCCTTTCCTCTCCTAAATCTGTTAACGCACCTGTTATTTGATTTTTGTGCTCACTTAACATCAGGTGAACCATGCTCTTTGTTCATACACCACTGGCAGAAAAACCTTGCTAGCTAGTTGACATCAGAAGGCGCAACAAGTGAGACAGCATCATTTGTAGCTGTCACGATGTGATCTAATACTCTTCTAGTTGTCTGTGGTTATGTGAAGGGGAGGCAGTGAAAATAATTTTCAATAAGGAAAAGCGAGATACACGGGCAAAGGATTCGGGTAATATATTAATTTCAAATTTGTTTTCAGATTATTTAAAGAAATCAATTTGTAATAACAGGCTTATAGAATATCCATGGAATCAGAAGTAACATTTATCAAATTAAGACACCTTTTATAAATGTGTCAATATTTTGATAACAAATTTCAATCCATTGGTGCTGATTAATATTTAATTTCTATAAGTTGTAAGATCTTATTTCTTAATTTTCATTCTTTCTAACAATTATGTATTCATATCCGAAGTGACGATAAGTATGGAAATAAGGAAATAAATAAATATTCAGGGACATTTAACACAACACCAGCTAGTCCCTACAAAGCAATGTACTATGTACACTAGAATAACTGACAGTAGAAAATTACAATGATTATAACTACTCGTGGAGATCGAACCCACACCCTCCGGCGCAATAGACCATTGCTATATCCACTGCGCCAATTATGTCGAAATGTTTCCTGCCTACAATATTCCCCTCCCTTAAAATAGAACATACCAAACTTACACTTATATATACGAACCTTTCAATATCACAACATAAAAAAAACAATTGCGACCTTAATTGATCCATTGTAAATCTGTCCATGATAAGGTCGGGCGGATCGCAGAAGCAACAAGTATCATTTGTAGCTGTCACCGCGTCACCGATTAGAGGAATCATCGTAATGATAGCTTGATGTATCCAGTTGCCAGTGGAATGGAGGGATTTATCGCGTTTTGAATTAGAGCTATGTGACGATGTTCACTTGTTTAGTAAAGTATAGACTTGACTGCCTCGTTAGTCTAGTGGTTGTATCTTTGACTACAGATCGAGGGTCTCGGGTTCGAATCCCGGATAGGGCCAGAAAAAATGTTATAGGCATTTTTCTGACAAAGAAATCACAGTAACAGCCCTGAGTCTGGAAGTTGGCAGTGATGCAACACCCCCGAGCTTCGGAGAGCACGTAAAACCGTCGGTCCTGCGCCTGACCTCTCGCCGGTCGTGTCTGAGGTTGAGTGGAGTCGAGGAATGCTCAAGTTACGTATTAGAATGCGGGTGTTACTTAATCATACTTTGGGAGCGATTTCTGCCAGGCAACCTAGCATAGGAGAAGTAACATATGAAATGGATTGATCAAGGCATTACAAGGTTAGAAATGACACAGGTTAAAAAGAAAGAAAAAAAATAAACAATAGTAGTAGTAATTTCTTCCGAAGAAACACCATTATCATTTCTATTTCATTAAGGGACATTGATCCTAATTGCCCAAATCAGGTCAAACTGATTTAAAGCCCAAAAAGTTACCAATCATCCTGAATTTTTTGAATCAGGTGACCCATATCTCCTGACATAAAACAATTTAATGAAACCACAATATGAATAATCGTTACGCAGTAATTATTGGAGTATAATATCGTTAATATCAATCAACGTCACAAGTTAAATTAATACCTTTATGAATCGAGTGTCATCCGCCACTGATGGATGGGTGACGGGTGGTGGATTCAAGGTTAGGATTGGTACGAAATTGTTATTAAAATTATGAGATTGATTAAGCTTTTAAAAGTTAAAAGCTAGCTTTTTAAGCACTAAGATAAGTGACGGCTAGGTCAGCAAAAAATATTTTAGGGAAGTTTTAAATTGTGGAATCTTTTTCGAATGAGTTATTTATTTTTAAATATTTTTTTACGTATTTTAAAATTAACACTTAAAATTCCATGGAAATCACTTAAAGGAGTCTTCTCTTACCAGAATTCAAAACAATAACAGTATATCTATTGATTTTAAAGTTATACTACTTGTATTGTACAGACTGTATATCAGATCATTAAATCAGAAAATACACATTGATACGGTATGTGAATATCAGCTGAGCTCTTGGATTCACCCGCGTCTATAAAGACGAATTAAATGATAAAAAGTTAAGCTTTTTTGGTAGTTTGGTTTTTTGACTCCTGTATAGACAAAATACATATGCTTTCTAAATTATCTTATAAAATAACAATACCAGAAGATTGGAAAACTATAGTTACATCCTGACTAACCACTTAACTTCTGCAGCCAGGGATAAACAGTTAGACATCTTTCGTATCTAATTTCAAAGATCACCCCGTTTATACAAACAACTTTAACGTTTATATGGGTGATTCTACAAAAGTTGGGTAACTTTTGGACATATTTTGTTTAGTGTATATTTTATGTTGAATGTATAAAAATTTGGGTTATTTCGATAGATAATCTAATCAATATATTG
>LQNK01000750.1:136770-161042 GCA_001586405.1 Phoebis sennae
AAGAAACACCACTATCATTTCTATTTCATTAAGGGACATTGATCCTAATTGCCCAAATCATCTCAGGTCAAACTGATAAAATCCCAAACAGTTACCAATCATCCTGAGTTTTTTGAATCAGGTGACCCATATCTCCTGACATAAAACAATTTAATGAAACCACAATATGAATAATCATTACGCAGTAATTATTGGAGTATAATATCGTTAATATCAATCAACGTCACAAGTTAAATTAATACCTTTATGAATCGAGTGTCATCCGCCACTGATGGATGGGTGACGGGTGGATTCAAGGTTAGGATTGGTACGAAATTGTTATTAAAATTATGAGATTGATTAAGCTTTTAAAAGTTAAAAGCTAGCTTTTTAAGCAGAGCTTAGATAAGTGACGGTTAAGTTAGCTTAAAATAATTTTTGGAAGTTTTAAATTGTGGAATCGTTTTCGAATAAGTTATAATTATATATTTATGTAGCTGTGTTCTGTTATAAATAAACTTTTCTTTCTTTCTTTCATTCTAAATATTTATTTAACGTATTTTAAAATTATCTCATGATTTTATAGACGAATTAAACGATAAACAGTTAAGTTTTTTTTGGTAGTTTGGTCACAATTTTGATTATATCACTCCCATATAGACAAAGAAGATATGAAATCTAAATTATCTTACAAAATAACCATGAAAGAAGACTCCTATATATATATATAAATAGCACTAGTCCACCAGCCAAGGATAAAAAGTCTCATCTTTCGTAACTAATTTCAAAGATTACTCCGTTTATACCAACAACTTTGACGTTTTTATAATATAACTGTATTACATGAATACTACCATCACACACACACATTCACACACACATACACATACACAAATTAATCACAAAATCGGAATCTCAAACCGTAAGCTTGAAAAATCCCGCTCCTTAGCTACATCCATATTTGTCACCCTGGGGCCGTCTGGACATCATTTTCATTAGAGGGCAGATTCAGGACCATTTATACTAATGTCTGGGGTGATACCCGTTTTTTCCTTCTTGTTTGGGTGTTTTAATATTGATTTGGATTTTTTTGTTGGTTAAATTTATATGGAGTGGATAACGAAATTATGGTAGGTAAGTTGTTGTAGTTAAATTGGATAGGTGTAAATAATAGATAAATAAATATTCAGTGAGATTTTACGCTAACATATAGTCCGAAACTAAGCAAAGCTTGTATTATGGGAACTAGATAAGTAATAGACATAATTAAAAATACATTTTGGAACAATATTGCCTACAACAGTGCGACATTAGCACAAAATAATAGTTATTTTATAAATTTCATTTTTATTGATTGCATTTTAACAGATATCAAAACTCCTATTCATCTATAAATTGCAACTTTTAATGATTCGTTTAGCCAAAAAATAATAATCTGTCATAAAATAAAATTAATTGGTGATAAAATTAATCTTTCTTTAAGATATATCACTAACACTTTTATCAGACAATTGTATCGCTTCAGTTCTGATTAGTTGTTACTAACTGATTCTATTTATACATTAAGTATTTTTTGGTTTTTCTTGATTTAAGCATCAGATAATATATAATTTTTCAAAGAAGGAAATAACCTCGATAAAGAATAGACAAATAACAAATTTATCCAAAAATAAAATACACAGTATCAATGGCAAAAAGCTATAATTTAGCACATATTTTTAAAGTTTATATATTTTGAAAAATCAATCTACTAAAGGACCTCGTTAATTTACAAAATTTAAAGTAAAGACAGAGATAATTAATTCACAAAGCGATATAGTTTATTTGTTATCATTTAAATTGTGTGCCAGTAATAAAATTTTAATCGTGTTGAAGATCACATAAACCATAATAAAAATCGGGTCCGATCATTAAATAATACATAATGTTTCATTCATAAACATGTCTAGCATATTTCTACGCCCACTGATTTGACCCTAGGGTCAATCAAGCCCATCACCTTGCTGTCAATAGTCAAGCATAAAAAACGGAGAATTCAACGACGCCTACTAAGACAGCGGGAGCCTTATGAGAAATGTATTAAATAAAGCTATAATATCATTAACCTTGTTTCAACGACATCAAAATATAAAGAAATGTTGATCAGCAGTTCGATTTATGATTGTAATATTTAAACAAATGAATGACAAGAAGAGATGTAGAAATGAATATAGCGGCCGAATATGAGAATTTAAGCGTACTTTTTCTATGTGTTTATTAATTAAGGATTTCTCAAAGTATATAAAGATTGTCAAGAATGTGGTGTACTTGGTGATCAGCATTTATTTAATTTATTCAAACTGAAAGAAATAAATGTTGGTCGTTTCAATTTTGTGACAAATGACTATCAAAATATCGAAATGGGGGACCGTTAAATGTAGTAGACTAAAAATAGAAATTTAGGTGATATATTCTAATATATTAAGATAATCAATTAAATAATTAATATATTAAAATTAATTCTGGGTGTTAATGGTGTATCTGTAGTATGTATTTATTTCAAAAAATGTATGTTTATATACGTCTATCAATTAACTAGTTTATGGCTTTGTTTGGGACTAGATAGCGTATGTTAAATGTCCCTGAATATTAATTTATTAGGCATTTTAGAAAATAGAAGGATAAAAAAGACCTGTAATGAACATAAAATGATGTACAATGAGTAATTTTGGGTTCAATGAGTGACATGCCGTTTGATGAAATGGAATTATAGACTAGATCTATCAGTCATCATCCGGTTAGCTACCAAATATAAGAAATGGTACATTAAGTGGTTTTGTGGTATTTGCTTACAAATCGTTTATTATTAAAATTTAAAAGGATATTGGACTAGATTCCAATGAGTTATGCTTACTCTTCACTGCTTGTGGAATCAATGAATTATTAATTAGTTTTTCGTTCTTATTATCCCGTGTACATCATGTCTTCGCTATTTTTTGTCTTCTTTTTAAGTCTTTAAATTCAAATAATTTTGATTGCACTGAAGATTAAAGGAGTTGAATGAATTGAATTATCATTGACGGTTACAAAAACCATTTGCTTACGAGACCAATGCATTAAATATTACATATAATATTTAATAATCCTTACTCCTTATTTCTTTACTATTTCCTTACTCATTGGCGATAGTAACTCTGTCTGTCTGTGTCTAAACAGTGAACCGATTTAAATGAAGTTTTGTTACAGTTTGTTTCAGCCCAAGAAAGGACAGAGGATAGCTTTTATCCCGGAATTGCAAGAGGAACGGTAGATATACTGGCACACAAAGTATTATAAAAATATTACATAATATTACTACACATAAGGCATAGAACCTACTATTAAACTTAATTCATCCATACACAATCTCACTTCCTTGCTATATAATATTAAACTGTATACCTTTATCATATGCTTTAATATATTTTGTACAATATTGATCGGTAACAAATCTCGATTAGCTGTACTAAGATTATTAATTCTAATCACACCTTAAGATAATATTTCCCCAAGCAACGTGATAATTCGTACCAGATATCTTGTAAACTATTGATAGAGAAAACATAGTAATAACAATAGTAACACGTGATCCACCAGACACTTGCTTGACCGTCAGCAAAAAAGACAAAAAAATTGCAATGATTTTAAAATAACAGTCGGCAAAAATGACAAAAAAATTGCGACGAAAGTAAGTTCTTACTGAAATTTCGTAATCAGAAAAATCTTCGGAGTTAGTCTTAGCCCCTTTATCTAATTTAACTAAAATTACCAGCTATGTTCTATGTACTTATATCCTAAATAAATGCTAGATAGTTAAAACCACCTTCAACAACCATCCTATTATAATTTACACTACTATTAAGACGAAAGATGTGATTTTTTGTTTGTTTCAATTGAATAGGCTCTGAAACTAGAAGGCCTATTATTGGTATCGTATATTATCCCTTATGAACATAGATTATATAACATTATCCTAAGGAGGCGAAGCCGCACAGAAAAGCTAGTCAAAATACATCCATTAATCCAGTATAAATCGAGTTGTTAAAACAAATAAATGAATAATATTTTCCACTTTATGAATTAAAATCATCGATTATTTTCAATTTTTGATATCGATATATCCTGCTTGATAATATCAACGTTAATGTTCGAATATATTTCCTTAATAATTAAAATTATCAGCCAGACATCAATTATGTTTGTGTTTTCACCTTTTTCTATCATTTATACTTTAAAGTGATTAGATTTGATTGTTTGTACGTTTTATATAGATTAGCTTAAACACTGTTACATTTTCATTCATAGACACTTCGCAAATAAAATCCTTACTGAATTTATAAATGCGAAAGTAACTCTGTCTATCTAACTACTGTATTTTGATAGAGATTGTATGAAACCGAGAAAAGACCTGTCATACTGATGCTGAGGATGATTTTTACCCTGGAGGTCCCACGGGAACGAGACAAATACCCGGGTGAAACCACTGGACACAGCTAGTAAGCTATACTTTATAAACTATTACATTCATTTGTCATTATTACATGCATGCACTGATGTATCATCAAATGGCATACATAAAAATAATGAAGATACTTTAAAAAGCTCTTAGATTCCATGCTGGTACGATAATTCTACTCTCTATTGACTTGTCTTCACTTCTATTGCTAAACCTTTTCTTGTTGCATTCTTTTTTTGTGCAACAAATAATTATTCATTTATTTTAGCATTTTTCAAAGTTTTTCAAATTAAATATTTTTTTTGTGTGTCACTTTGTCTGCCAACCCTCCCTCTGATCCAGTCCTACCTGGTCTAACGCTCTCGCCGGGGGCGGGGTCGTTTTGACCAATGACTCCACTGCGCTCAAAACTAATTATTCTGATTTATGCCCCCATTGTTCATTGTGCATATGCATGCGTCATGATGCGCATATCAAGACTCCAGTGTTGTATATTTTATATTGATGCAACATCATTAGGGGTTTTTATACATACAAAAAACAAATTATACTAGGCTTCAAAATTATAAAATTTCAACAAATGGATTCTGATTGTAAAAATAAATGTAAATATTAAACAAAATTCTATGTTAATTGAGAGAATTTTTTTAAATCAACAAAAGAAAGTGCTATTTATAAGCTATTAGGATTCCAAATTAACCTTTTTCTGCAAGGAGCAAATCGTCTAAAGATCATAGAAGGTACGTTATCTATAAACATACAAAGCATCGAAAGATCCAATTGAAAGTAAGCTATGCAAAACATGCATACGTCTTACCCATATCCAACGAACAGATATGTGGCATTGGGACTGAACCCCCAAACCATTCAAGTCAAATCACAGCATTCCACAACCATATATCTCTTCAAATTCCGATACAAAATATTGCACCCGAATTCCGCGCAGAAAAAAGGATAAAAAGCGGAATTGCGAAAGGGGAAAAAGGACAAACGCGAAGCCCCGCCCACTCGCGACAGGTGAATGCGTGCGCGCAGGCCGTGGAATACATTTTCGATATTGATACAATGGCGGGTGACAGCGCCATCTAGGGACACAATTTATGGTTTTGTTACAGTCGATACGTCAGTTTAGCATATTTTGGTATCTGATGGTTGTAGCTTTTTCAACTTTTAAACAAATATATTTCAATTAATCGTGTAAAACCATTAAGAGGAAAGTGTTAAAATCGCCTTTTTTAAACTTAAAAGTTTTTTTGCGATTGAGAAAATGTTTATAAAATATCGTAGAAAGACAATAGCAAAATGTTTTTCGCATTAAGGAGTAACGTCGTTAGTATATTATAGTATGTCTACCACCTACGTATAAACTACATAAAAGTACAATACACCCAGTAGGCTTATAAAGTATCCTTTAAGATACTATTATCCGTCTTCAAATACTCAAATGAGTCCAAACAAAGATAAAGACGTATTAATCCACGAAATACCCGCGTAACTCGCCAAATCTCCATCTAAACGTTTGAACAACGTAAAAACATAAAAGCGAAACAATAGAGGCGTGACTAGACAAACAGACAGATAACGAATATTTACATTGTACAGATAACAATGCTTCGTTCAATATGTATCTAGGAATTAATTCGTTCTGCTCGAGTGAAACTTGGAACTTCTGAGTTTAATTTTGAAAATCGATTTTTTGACACTTTATTTTTTTTATAGAAAGGCAAATGCTGGCATGTCACTTGATAGTAACTACACCTCTTATGTTGACATTGGTAAAAAAGTTAAAGTTACTGGCCATGAAGAAAAAAAATATCAACACAGAACACATACAACATACAACATACAACGTTTGTATGCAACGAAGAAGATGAAGTGTGTTCAAAGTGAACCATATTAATAAATAAATTAAAAACACTTCAATAAATAACTGTCCTAATTATGAAAAAAGATTTTTTCAAACCTACGCCTTAAAAACCCATAATTTTTATTTTATTTACAACATACATGAAACTATTAATTTAACTGCGAACTACAAACTATTCGGTCAAGCATTCTTCAGCAGTGGTGTAAATAAATCGAAATATGGTGATTCTTGGACACTGCGTCCAATTTTGGATTCGATCTCATTACCATAAGGCGAGTGCATCGCAAGCATTGCAGCGGACACACGGCCGCACAGATCGTAGAGCCAAGAAATTTTAAGCTTGCTCAAATGCTCAGCAAAAAATGTATTCCTACGAATCTTACTATCTACTAATATGAAGGTTTGGATGTTTAGATCGTTGGATGCCTCTGTATCAGTCACCGCATTTTGATGATATTTCGTACACTTTTAGGCAATAGGCGTAAATGATAGTTATCTAACTATATAAAAATACTTTTTGTTCGTATTTAATGTGGATGAAGCTGCGGATGGGAGCTAGTATAATAAAGGAACAATTTCAAGAAATTTTTAAATATCGATAATCAAGATTAGGTCTTGAACTGATTAAACGGAATAAATAAAGAATCCACAATACAACCACACTTTTAAAATGTAATTCACATTTTTGAAGATATCAACGGTAGATGAAATTAATAATGAGTCGTAATTTCGTTACAGAAATTTATCAGTCACTTAACATCTAGTGAACCACTTGCTTGCAACCACATAAAAAAAAGAAAAAATATTCCACTATTTCTTACAAGTTACTCTAACTATAAAACATTCAAAACATTTTATAAATATACTCAAGAGAGTGCACACAAACCACATCTCAAACAAATTCAAAAACAAAAAACCATCGTCAGCACCAGTGTGTCCAAGCGCAAGTATTTTATAACGTATTTAGATGCATTAAGGGTCATCTTTAGCCCGGGAATGTCGATTTCATTACCATACCCTCGGCACTCGGCCACAGACACCCTACATACTATATGCACTATATTCTAGATTGGAGTCTAGCCTCTAGATAGTACATTAGCATATACCAAGACTATCTTACAATGCATTCGGGATTAAGAAGGATAATTTAGTTTTTCGCTGGATAATTAAGTAGACGTCTACCTTTCAGTTTTAAGTTAAATTATGACTGCTACATTTAGTTCTTCAGAGACTAGAATTATATAACAGTGACCATTTCAAATAAGAATCTTAGCTGATCTTATTTGTACTTTCAAGTTAAGTAAACAGTAAAACTGATTGGAATCCGAATAATAGTCCTAGTATTACATAAAAATCTTTGTTTTTATGTACAATTAAAAAAACACACATCCTTATTATATCAAAACCTCACTTTAAAATAAAATCACAGCAATCTATTGTTGATCGTCATTCAATTATGAACCGAAACATACGCTACTTAAAAGGGTAGTCAGTAGCAAATACATGCTCATAATATTTGCAAAATATTCTTTAAAAAATTATCTTTAAAAAAATCTGCCGTTGTGGAATGTAAGAAGCAACCAAAAACAAATGCGATACAATTCCTGAAGACAGCGAACGACCGCATTCTATCACCTAATGATCGACAGTAATCACGTGTAAAAAATACGCCATTTAAAAAAACATCCAGTAGGAGATACATCATCACCAAAACATCCCTTAAAAATAAAGCACAAAATTCTGCCATTGTTGGCCGCAATTCAATTATAAACCAAAAACTTAATACGATGCAATAGCCGAAGACAGCGGCGACCGCATTTTATCACCTAATGATCGCCAGTAATGAGAAAGGTGGAAACACCAATAAGGTATTTATGCGTCCTTCTGTAATGGAAGGTGTCAACGTGCGGTGGAAAGTCGCCCCCTATTAACGTCCCGGGAAATTAGAGAAAGCATTCCCGGGGAAGATAATGTACGCTCTGACGTTGGCTATACGGTAATGATATTAGTCCGTCAGAGCGTGTTTTAGTTGCGAATCGAATTAGTTTTTAAAGTGGGATATGAAAGGTGAACATATACGGGTGGAAAGGTTTAATGTTGTGTCCTAGTTTTTGGACTTTTGTTTATTATTATGAATGTATGGAATTTAGAATATGATTTTAAGATAAGACGTAAATTGTATAATTTTAGTTAAACGAGGTATTTAAATAGCCATGCAAAAACTGTAGTTGATTATTCTAAGAGTGTAGATCGCGATGCAACTCGCAAAATACTTTGTTTCCTAGTTCAGTTAAATTAGTACGGACCCATTTGACACAACGTGAGCCATTTATCTCGGCAGAATGAGTGTCCAGTTATGGAATGGTTCTAAATAAAGGAAAAGGACAATAGCCGATCGCATGTCGCCGTACGCAGAATGCGACTCGTTAAGTCGCTTCGGACGCGAATTTAAGAGACAGCTTCTAAATATTGCGGCGTGCGCATGCGTCGCAGATCGGTATCGCGGGCACAATACCGCGCCCGTCACGACGGTAGCAGAAATATGGACGGCCGAGCGTGCCTCCTTGTTTTATGTTAATGCGGCGAATAGCGAAAAATATCCACGTGATGGACCAGATACCGGCTACTTCATTTACGACGAGGAAGTGAAATAATTAATGTGGACTCCACTATCACGCCTGTCGATCGCCGGAGAAATTCCCCTTAGCCCGCTCTCATTTACGACCCAAAAAACGACGAGCGATAATTTAGGATCATTGTTGCTTTTAATTTATGGAGTGCCCGATTGATTCAGGTTAGGTTGAGTTAAATGTGAGGAAAACTCAATTTATGCCCGGTGTCCACGATATACATACAATGTAGAATTTAAATGCGTGATAGGATTGGCCGGTGGTATTGGGCGGTGACCATATACGTGTCTTCGTGATGCACATATTAAGTTGGTTCTGTACATGGTCGATTGGGAGGGAAATACGAGATAGGCAGCGATGGCGATCGTGTCTCTCGACTAGTGAGGTACAATGCAGAGAAATATTAATGCCACGGGCGTTTGGCGTTAAACGCGGGTGGCTATTATTATCAAATGTATAATTCTCGTGCTGTATGCTCTTCCGTGAAAGCTTTGATCAAATCCTCAGCTAAATTCAGTGCTTTATCGACTGGATATACAGTTCAAAACGCTGTTTTAGAAAGCGATGTAACAAATATTTATCAAATTGCGCATAAATTCATTACTTTTAATTCAGCAAATAAAGGATCGCTTGTTTTGCTTTCACGTCGACTAGGGACGTTAGATAGCCCGTAATTAACCGCCATTCTCCTACATAATGTACGACTACCTTCAAAAATAGCTAGACTAAATCTGACAGACTGAATCTCGAGATTTATTCCCCGGCCCCAGTATCGGTTTAGCATTAATTGGAACGGCTGATCGAAGATTTCACCTTCTATAAATGGCGCGAAGGTTTATGGTATCGTTCGCTGTTGCCGTCAATGCGTCCGCGCTGCCTTGTAATTGGTCGGCTCGGGGTGACATTTACACGCGAGCAAGATGGCCGTCGATATGGCGATTGACAAATCAGCTCGTTACGTTGGATCCTGTGTTGGCACAAATCTAGTCTTTTGGACTTTATTTAGTTTGTTTTCGACGAGTAAGAATTGCCTTTCAATATTGTTCATAGAAGTATATACAGACAACCTTGTATGTTCTATTTTTATTTTTTTATTCTATCTAGAGTATCTACCCTAATTTTACTGAAGTGTCTAATACACTATGGAGTCAAGGTTATTTTACTACTGATTGCCATTCTTTTGTATCGTAAATGTGAACTTCAAAATGTTAGAGGTCTTGATTCAAATTTGATTGGGGACCAAATAAAACTTCACTATCAAAGGTGATTGGACCAACGCAACTGAATTTTATCGCCCATCTATCAATGAGACGGCTTTAATGTCAGCAAGTTACGAAAAAAAGCTATAAAAACTTTGAATGAACAATTGTCGTTTCCAAGGAGCATTGCATTAAAAATCGCATGAACGCCGTGTACATGCAATTACAGAACTAGTAAAATTTGTAGTAAAAGTGAGGTGCCTCCGTTTCCTCGTCCTATTAGCAGGCCGCGTTTATGGGCGCCAAGCATGCGATACCAATTATTGTGGCGTGTTTTAACGTCTGATCTGATGTTGAGCAAATAGCCAAGGAGGTCTTTTTGGTAATTATTTGTTTTAACTAAATGCTGGTACTGGTGTTTGATGGAATTGCGAGGACATTAGCTTTGACGACCCGATTGGCGTTTATTGCGCTGGAAGGTGTTGGTTCAATCACCGCGGGTAGAACATTATAATGAAATGAACATTGTAATTTCGATTGTCTGGGCATGAATTTATCTAAAGTTAATGTTTAATTATGTCTATCAGTTATGTGGTTTTATTGATATGTCTTGTGTTTTGTTAAATGTCTCAAAATATTTATCTATTCATATTTATTTATATAATTATGAAGGTCATTCATAAATTTGATTGACGAGGTAATTGTGTATGTAACTAATTGAAATATTAAGCAAGCATTGATGTGATTAAGTTGGTTGGTTTTGTTGGTCTTGTCTTTCTAATTTTTTTTCTCAGACCATAAATATAATTAAAATATTTATTTTTTCTACCACACAATTAACGGAAACGATTAAATATAAAAAAGCATTTTCTTGCATATCACAAATTTTTGCGATTAAATTACAATTCACACAAAAAGCTATATAAATAGTTAATGCATATTCAAGGCTGAATTCTCCAAATTCACACCAACGTCGTGGCGACAAAAAACAAAGTGTTGATAAAGGGGTGTGATGGATGTGCCGACGCGGCGACGGTCTGACGGACGGCTGACATCCGATCGATCATCGGACGGAGTGGCGATTTTGAAGCTTCGATCTTGAGGAGCGATTGACTAATATTTGAAAAGAGGGTAATGAAGAATTTTAGTAACTACACTATCTGTTCTGCCAGCATAATGTTATACAGCTACTAGCTATACTTGTGGATAATGTAGATGTTCGAAGCTTCGCTCTCGTAGTATGTTGTTATATAGCATGTTACTTGTGGATAGTGTAGCTTTCGAATGGTGGAAGAATTTTTGGTAACTTAAAATGACTATTGGTACTTTTTAACAATTTACATGAATAAAAATATTTTCTACTCTATTCTAAAAATCGATCGAGTATTTTTCGAGCCTATTCATTACAAACAAAGTTTTCCTGTTTATAATATTAGTGTAGATATATGAGAATACAAGAAAAAAGGTGATAAGATTTAGCTTACGATAGAAACTAGACTTTATAACAACACTAGCCGCGCCCCGCTGTTTCACCCGTGTAACTTCTGATTCCGTGGCAACTCCGGTAAAGGAGGAATACAATAAAATAGGGATTTGTTTGTATGGAATAGGCTCCGAACCTACAGGACCGATTGGAAAAATTCTTCCACCATTATAATTTCTACATTACCCATGATCCTTTTTTATTTGTTCTGTCGCTGTAAAATGGCAATAAAGCTTTTTTTTTTATTTCTTTCTTTATAATATTACGCTATAAGAGCAAACGGTGAGGAACAGCTTTTAATAACAATCGTGGACTATCAAACAGTACCCAATAATTTAAGGGGTGGTATGTTTACACTGATCACAATATTTTATCTTTTTATCTGCGCGTGCGTCAGCGTGATGGATGGTTTTCACTTAGCTAACCAAATATGGATGTCCCCTTAATAACCACACCTTTGCACACGTGTATTTTATTACTGTTTTGTGTTTTAATAATAATTGAAATTGGATCGTTATTGATAAAGTTATATTGTTATGAATATGGAATATGTATTATTTTTTTCATTTTAATAATAGGATTGTCACAATTAGTAATATATTACAAATTATTTAAAGGAATTAATAGTTCTGAACTAGAAGTTAGTTAGACGTCAGCGTTATGCTTGTACCTTGACCCTCCTAAGAGCGATTAAAAAAATATATTTTAGGAAAGTTTTCTAATTCAATAAGGCTGTTGATAACTAAAAATATAACAAGTGAATTTTACTACATAATATAAGATATAAAGTAATACTTCAGAACGCTTACTTACAGACATTGTAAAGGTTGTTCCACACTACAATATAGCTGTTGATTTGAATAGTGCGTGTAATTTTACCTTTCTATGTTACCATCTGACATATGAATTCCTAGCCTGATAATCCGTATAGATATCTTATACAAATTACACAAACATGTACCATCACTTACAGTTTAATACGTGGCTTCCATTAAATCCTCTAAAAAGGCCACTTTTAATGCGAATTTACCGCCTCTTGTAAACACTAAAACGGATTTAGTCACTCTAAGCTTATCGCAATAAAAACGCAAAGTTCGTCCCGGTAGGGTGTCCACAATAAACATGTCCGCCGCGGACAGGCCCGACGTCGCACTTATCAGCGACCATAACATCCTCAACTTTACGACAACCTCTCGATGTACGCGCGTGCATAAATTTAAACAAAACGTCAACCGACCAGATTTTATTTAACAGATCAAGGAAATTGTATCGATATTTCAACGATAATGTTTTCGTGTTACGGAACAGATATCTTTATGTACACATTCCACGGGTGTTCGTTCAGATAATGCCGTTGCATAAAGTGTTATGCCGTGAGCCTGTTTATTTCTTTGATGCGATAAAATAAAATTTATATAAATCGTACGTTTTATGGATCGAGACGCGATGCGCTCAAAATATTTAGATCATTTATCAGGTGTACGGCGCGTTTCATAAATATATGTAATCGTAAAAATGTTCCAGCAGACTGTATTTTAATCAAACACTAAATAAAATGGAAACTCTTTCAATGTTATTGAACCTTTATTTACGATGCAGCATCCGTTTTTCTATCATTAAATTCTACTTAAAGTTTATTACTTACACTTATAAATGTTATAAAGATGATATTTTGGATCAAGGAGCTCTCCTTAACGCATTTGGCATTTGTCGTAAAGAATTCGGATATAACTTTGTTTATAATCTGGTTGAGTTAATTAATACATTACTTGAGTACAAGGTCTAAAATCATCTGTCGAGATCTAAGAATTGTTTCTTGTAGTACGTACCTGTTAAAGTGATTCGTCTGAAACTAAAAACCAGTTGTAATTCTAATTAGGCAATTCGCTCGGTAATGGTGGTTGGGTGCCATAAACCAGCGCAATCTGATCGTGTGAACTCGTGTCGTGGGACATTGGGAGAGGACATGCGATGCTTTGTCACCCTATTGGTTGTTTGTTTTGATGTTTTGTATGGGACTGTTTAAAATTATGTTCACTGTTTTAGATGATGTTCTCTTAAATTTATTAGACGAAGAATAAAACAGAATGTGGCAGTGGTAGGTAGGCAATGACTGGCGTGTAATATATCAGTGAAATATTTAAAGTAAAGTTTGTAATTATTATACAGCTTATAGTGGTATATTAATATTTTTGACACAGTCCTTCATTAGGCTTACATTTCTTTTAATAGTTGTTTAGTAGACGAATTGGTACAATGTTAAACCTACCATAATATAAGGCAGCGCAATCATTTATTATGGGACTTTGGAAGACATGCGTTTGTCCTATTGGTTTTTTACTTCTTAATTTGTTAGTGTTAGGTATGCGTGAAATGGTATTTTAAAGTATTAATATATTTTTTAATGTTTCTATTAATACTTTCCTTTGGTAATCATGTTTAGTAGACGAATTGGTAAAATGTTTAACACAGTATAACATAAGGCAGTGGTATCAGATCGTGTGAACTCGTGTCGTGGGATATTGGAAGAAGACATGCGATGCTTTGTCACCCTAATGGTTGTGTCTGTTTGTTCTTAGAATTTCTAGTGTTATGTATGGATCGGTGTCTAATAAGATTTGGCTAATAATAAGTTTTTTGTGTTCCAGATTAATATGCGTTATTTAGTTTTAATTAGAATAATATATAATATACAATTATAATAATAATTAATAATAGTTAAATAGAATGGTACGTAGCAAATGATGTGTATCAGAAAGAAAGAAAGAAATGATTTTATTTTCTGATGACTAATGTTACATATGTCTATTTTTTATAATTTCATCAAAATAAATTTTTAACGAAAAATAATTTCTATTTTTCCACAATCTTTGTTTTTGAGGCATAATTGCTTCATATTTTGTTAAAAATATTATATATTGTTTTCAAGTTATTCAAGAAAACATTCCTAAAGCCATCCCTAAATATGGCTATAATAGTCAATCATGATATTAATACGATGCACACACGATTTCCTAGTAGAAGCATATAATGCAATAACGACCAACAAACTTATAACCGACTTCTCAAAGAAATGAAAATAATTTTTACATTCACATGTCAACAAACTTTTGCCCACAAACGTTCGTCCTCCATTCGCCAATTAAAAAAAAGTCAACAAGAAACCACACTCAGTGCGTTATTGATGAAAACAATTCTAACACCATTTAGATAGTGCTGAAGTATTATTACGCCTGTAGGACGTAATTGCGACTTCACTTATGGAGAAGGCATTTAGTCGGCGTTTTTATTGACGCTAGTGGGAATAAAAATGGTGAGTTGTGTGCGTGTATTGATACACAACGCCTTTGTGTGCTGTGGTTTATTTATTTTTATCGAAATATATAAGCACCATTATCAGTTATACAATATGTAGTTCAATTCAGATCTGACGTAAAATTATTTCCTTAAAGGTCCAATTTGCAGCAATAATAATTTATTTATGGAATATTTTAGTATAAATAAATAATTACTGGGCTTACTTACAAATGAGGCATTAATATTGGTATTTTTATTGAATCGATAACTTTCGTGTACCGCAAGATGGGTATTTCCATTCTAGTGCGCAATTATGCATAACTATTGTAAAAATAATTACACCAAATAAACCTTTACTTTATTATTATATGTACGAAAAACTGACTGTCTCTTCGTTAAGCCTACTCTACCTTTCAACTGCACCGATTTGGATGATTTTTTTAACATTGATAGTTTGAATCCCGAGTAAGGTTAGATTTTATCCTGGGAACGGGAAAAAAGGGCATGAAACCGCGGGTTGTGGATTCTTCATAAAGTCACGTATAATACCAAAATAAATAAATGATTGATTATCTGGGTTGCCAATATGAACCAGGCATTAACATCAGAACTTTATGGGCCGATAGTGGGAATAAAAACGGCGAATTATGTGCGTGGGGGTGATCAAGTTATACGATTTATGGATACACAAGGCTTTTGTGTGTGGTAAGTCATAGCGGTTTAGTATAACAATCTTCCTAAGTAATTGTGTAATTATTTATTTGTTCCTACTAGTAGTTTTTTTTTTATTTAGTGTAAGTCAAGCCAGTAGAGTAAGTAATTAAATAATTGTTTAACTGCCTGATAATTCAATTACTATAAATAAATAAATATTCCTGGACATTTTAATGCAATGCTATTTAGTCCCAAACTAATCAAAACTTTTACTATGGAAACTAGGTATCTGATTGACATACTTAAACATATTTTTTGTAAAAACATACATACTATAGATAAATTGCAGTAAAAAATTACAATGTTCATCACATAATTTTCTATTCGTGGCGATCGAACTCACACCCTCCGGCGATAAACTAATGCTTCACTACTGCGCCAATCGGGTCGTCAATTTAATGAATATATGAATGGCGTTTTATCCTACGATAAGGCAACTAATTAAATGAGGAAAAATTTTGATTTCTATAATCCGTTGACGTTAGTCATCAATCAAGACACGGTAGCATGACCTAAACCTTGAAGAGAATTACGTGACATCATTTATAAGCCGCTAGCGATGATGGCTTTATTTTTTTAACACATCCAACTCCTACTAATAGGATTGACGCTTCACCCGATCCTTTTAAACTAAATTTGACGTGAAACTACAATTTTCTGTTTTAGCGCCACATCCAACTCTTACTAACTCATGTTCTGTAGTGATGTCACTCATAACTCAAAGGATCGACGCCTCACCCGATCCTTTTGAACTACATTTGACGTGAAACTACAATTTTCTGTTTAAGTGCCACATCCAACTCTTACTAACTCATGTTCTGTAGCGATGTCACTCATAACTCAAAGGCTCGACGCCTCACCCGATCCTTTTAAACTAAATTTGATGTGAAACTACAATTTTCTACTTTATCACCACATCCAACTCTTACTAACTCATGTTCTGTAGTGATGTCACTCATAACTCAAAGGATCGACGCCTCACCCGATCCTTTTAAAATAAATTTGACGTGAAACTACAATTTTCTCTACAAATGATTTATTATACTTGTTTATTACTTGCATTGCCTTCAGTTTTATAGGATTTTGTTTTAAAAATGTTATATTCACCGAGGTTTGAGAATTTAAGCTTAAATAATTATGTTATTTCAATAGACTTATACTTTACTGATACATCAATATCATCATCTTAAAAGAACTTAAATTACTATGGATAAAATGTGTTTTTATTTCATTGTATTTTTATTATCTGACATAAAGAGAGGTTAATCACATGCTTTTTTATACAAAGCATATATATCAACCACGGATCAGTCAATGATATCTAGATAATTTTTCAAACAAGCACACAATTAATTTTCCACCTAAGATAAAATGCGATAAAAATTGTATCCTGTAATAACGATAAAAAGATAACGGAAGTTATATTATTAATAATTGCGATAAATAAGTCGTAATTTACAATTGATAGATGGATGGCATTTATCTTCGTGCAGGTGTATCTTTTTATCGAAAACAAGTAAATTTAATGCGTATTTTAACAAGATTATTATTGACATAAATCTCCCATGAGACGTCATATCGGCACGTCCGGGATTATAATTATTTGACCTTCGATACATTAATTGCACCCTGGAAAAAAACGTGGTAAAAACTTATTTTGAAATGATTGTTGAAATTATAGGAAAATTATTAAATAAGCTTTTTTATATTACTCAGGCAAGCGGGGCATGCGGTTCATCAGATGTCAAGTGACTGACCGCAGCCCATGAACATCTACAACATCAAAATGTCGTAAATGCTTTGCCGGCTTGAAAAAGGGGAAAGGAGAGGATTGATGATAGGAAATTGGGGGAGGAGAACAGGATGGGAGAGGAATAGGATGGGAATAAGGCGAATTAATAAGTTTTATATTTTTGTTTAAAAGCCAGGCAGGTGATTGTCCCTGTCATTCTTCTTACTAATCCTACTAATATCATCTATACTAATATTATAAAGCTGAAGAGTTTGTTTGTTTGTTTGTTTGTTTGTTTGTTTGTTTGTTTGTTTGTTTGTTTGAACGCGCTAATCTCAGAAACTACTGGTCCGATTTGAAAAATTCTTTTAGGGTTAGATAGCCCATTTATTGAGGAAGGTTATAGGCTATATATCATTCCGATATTCCCACGGGAGCGAAGCCCTGGTGCGCAGCTAGTTAACCTAATAAAGATGATTTGTCTCAATGTCGCCGCAACAACTGAACAAATTTTGGTGAAATTTTGTATACAGATTAGGTGATGCATACCTTTTATTGATCTATAAACCTTGAATTTAAGGCGTGTCATGTTGGGGAAGTATCTTAATTTTGTTAATCATAAAACAAGAGAATTAGTAGCATTATATAATACTTAAAACTAAATTCAAACCATCTTGATTTGAATTTGATTTCATCCGTAAATCATACCCCAATAAATCTACAAACTTTTTCTATTAACAGTTTTTTTTATAACCATTTGAAAATAGATTAAATTTAATAGCGTTTTTATTTCCATTTTACAACTTATGCCGACATCTGATTGGCCAAATAAAACGGTCGTAAAATTTAAGAACTGTGATTGGTTACTTTGAATTAATTTGAATATAGATTTAAAACATTAAATGATGCTTACTTTGTGTCTAATAATATAAATAGTTTTAATTTTAGTTTTAATTTATTTTGTTTACACAATTGACACCTTTTAAATTAATTAGTTTATCCAAAAAAAATCCGGTTTAAAAAGGTTCAGGAGCCATCTCATCACTCACAAACAAACATACAAAAAAGTGAAACATTCGAGAAATCAAAAAGATTCAATTAATAACGTTGACACTCTCTCAATCACCTTGCAACTGTCATCGTTGTGGCGCCAGAAAAAAACGAAAATGATAAGTTTGTCAGTCCGAAGCTCCGGAAAGCTTAAATCAATCAGTAGATCCGCTTATCGATGAGATTTTAAAACTTACCTTCAAATAACAAAGGTGAAACGTTATTTTTCGTTTAATTTTAAATGAACTAAAAATATCAATGAGTTTGAATCAAAGACTATAAATACACAGTTTTTATCGCAAATTATCTGTATTATAATATAGATAATATTAGCGATTAAAATTGACAATGTTTTTTATCAGAATATATCCTCAAGCCCACATTTACGTGTACCCAATTAAAATTATATGCAATTTATCATGATTTATAAATATAAGACATCAAAGATTATAATTACTAGTCAATCATTTCATGCCCAAGCTGCAGGTAATAGCTATAATGTTTATTGATAATATTATGACGTATAACGCATTATGGCGCAAACTATGTGAACTATTTTTATGTAAAAATATATTTGTGGGTTTTATTATCCTATTCACAATTGATTCATATTTTCACATCTTTTAAACCTTCCACGAATATTTCAAGACTAAACTTAATCATATCGGTTCAGTCGTTTTCGAGTTTCAGTAATACTAATTGATTTTTATTTATATTGATTATGATAGAACTTCATGTGGAGGGGTGGCTACTTACTTACTACTGGTGAAACCTCAAAAACCGGAGTTTTTTTATATTTATTAGAAACAATTATTTTTGCCTTAAGTTTATTATTAAATTCAACCAAATATATTTCATAAAAAAATAATTATGTGTATCAAGTATATCGTATACAAGTATACAACATCAAAGATTAACCTCCTCCACAGCTCTGTCCGCCTAGTCAATCACTCAATGGCGCGGTTGACAAATTTATTACACTTTTTTGAAGTCAATTTGAAGACCCAATGTATCTTAGTTTCCGGCCATCTGTCCATCGTCAGAAATTACAATATTTTTAATGAATGTACCTTTTTGATGTCTGCAAATATGTGCTAACATATTAATACGCCACATGTTGATATATGAGTGATATTTTTGTATGCTTATGTGTGTGTAATCCGGATTTTATTTCTGCAAACACTAACTTTTTTAATAAATTTATTTCATGTGTTTACTGACTTATTAAATAAATATGTTACGTCATTTGAAAACTTCCATATCCGTAACGGAAATGATTGCATAAAAATGAAAAAAAGACTCTCCTTAGAATTTTTTATCTACTTCATAAAATTAGACCTTAAACCCCCAAACACTTTCACCTATAATGATATTCAAAATAGTCAAATTTAATCTAAAAACAAATAACATAATAATGCATAAAAACAGCAGGCGCCGCGGGAGGCGGTTGTATACCTTAATTACTTGTCTAATATTATTTGAATTATTTCAAAATGGAAATTATAGGTGATGAAGACATGTTTATTTGTATGTCGTTTTGTAATTATTGGTAATAATCAGAGTTCATTTTAAAGCTTAATATATTATTAAACAAATAAAAATTCTAATATAAGTTACTGTATAAATTTACAAATAAAATAAGGTGACAATTATCATATATATTTGTGACAGATAAAAGAGAGATCTTTTTACAGTAATCATTTCAAATCTTCAAACGAAATTTAAAAAGTAAAATTCGAAGTTCGAAACGGCCCCTTCGAAATTGAATTACTCGAGTAAAAAATCAAATTAGCCCGTAACTAGCTACTTAAAATGAACGTTCGATATAATTGATGAATTAGTATGCCCGGCGCGTACTGGTCACTGCATCAAGACGCCTCAATAGAGGCCGAGCTACGTGCGCGTTATGGGCTCCTGGTACTTCGTGTCTTATTACTGTCCATTATGTATGGAAATGTTTGTTTGGCACGTGTTAAATTAAAGTGTGTATGTGTGTGTAGTCTCATAAACTATATACTTAATATTATTTCTATCATATAATTTTTAAGGAAATATCGGACCTACATCAATAATATCAAGAAGAAACTTCTTAAGAAACAAAAACATTACTATCAAAGTAACCAAACTCTATGTGAGCGCGTCGATAAATAAAAACATAATTAGTTAAACTAAAAGATGATCAAAATAAAGAACGCAAATGCATTCGATAAAATCAATTTGTAATCCATAATTAACAGACATCCATTTTATTTTACAACCCTAGTAGCACACGTAGAAACGAAACATAATTAAAGAAAAAGCCGTAACAAAAAAAATTGCACCAAATGAACAAAATGCACCCAATCACAAGACTGACTTCATCAAAAGAAATCCGCAATAGCGAGACAGTTCGTCCGTGGAATACAAAGAGGCGGGAGGGAGAGGCGAATACGGGCGGCGGTGATCGGGAACGGGACAAAAAACATTTGCTTCCACTAACGAAACAATCGCGGCATAATTGATTTTAACTTAGACTCTGCAAATGAAGTGAAGGGGGAGGTCATCGTGTGACGGGAATAGGAAAGATTTCTAATTGGATAGGTATGTTTACAGACGCAATTCTTACTGTTTTTATGAAGCATGTTTGTGGAATAAAACTGACCAAGTGGGAGGAATCCCTCTAATACAATTTATTAATTATAATCTTTTAGACTTTATTATTTTTACCTTCTGATTTGATACTAAATTAATGTTAATGAAGAATATCCTTGTTTAGCGTCCATACCTCCTGAGAAATCCTAATGTCCTAGTACTCTATTTAAAAAATCTAGATTATTTAATAATTCCCTTAACCCTATACTTATAAATATCTAAAATAAATTATTAAATAAATATTTTAAATTAAATTTTCCATAATTAACAGAATTATTTTTATTTCAAATAATTTACGATAAACAATAGAAATTCAAGCTAGTTGCACCTAGTCTTAATCAGGTGTACATGCCTCATTTGAATATACACTGCCCACTGATTCATTAGGCGAAATCAGGTATTATAGCGTCTTGGTAGGCTAGGTATCCTAAATCAAGGATTCGCTGAAGTCTATATCTATATCATTTGTGTTTTTGAACGTATGTGTAATGATTTCATACAAAGACTACTCTGATTTCAAAAATTCTTGCACAATTTGACAGATTCATTCACTAAGTGATATTAAAGGCTACAGGAGCGAAGTCGCACGAAAAACTTATATATGTATTTGATAAATAAACGTGTTAATAATCGTACGTGCAATATATTATATTTTGAAACTATAGGCTTAATAATTAACACATCTCTGCATTTGAGTTTGATTTTAACCGATCAAATTGATACAGACCAATTTATTTTAATATTTACCTATTTGCAAAATTTTCATATAAACTATTATCAATATTTTAAAGAAAATATCATATATGTAATACGTTGCGTGCAAAAACTATTTCAACGTAAAATGTTCGTAAGGGTCGTGACCGACCTGGCTACCGTCGATAGATGCAAGGATAGTGGCGAACTGATCCACCGACCAGATATATTGAGTCGCTTCTCAGCTGTTTATAAACTATACCGTCGATTATCTATACTTACTCATTTATATGGTTTTATAATATTAAAGACTATAGATGTTGAATCAGTCTTTATTTTAATAACCGCGATTTTAATTTTTTCAGAAATTAAAAACGTATATTTTTTTAAACCGAATTTTCGATTTTTTTACATCGTTCCGAGTAAAAAAGTTAAACGTTAAAGTTTTCTCAAAACTATACAAAATAATACGCTTGGTTTCTATAAACGACGGAACGTCACGTATAACAGATACGAATCACCTTCATTAACGACCGGTTATAATCAAGCAATCGAAACCAATTTGTGGTAGTTATGTCAACGCTGCGTTTATTATAGATACGCTTAAAACTTAAGCTCAGTAGGATATTTTCCTGTCTCTACGTAAAACGACTCATTTTATTTATATAGGAACTGGGCTTAAGAGATATTATAGAAATAAAGGTGTTAACTGACTATGCCATACGTCGACATAATGAGCGATGCAAATTGCCATAGTTGTGGTCACAATGACCGTGAAATTAGAGGCCTGAGGCTGTACAGATAACTCATTGGCATATAAATTATTATAATAAATTATATATATAATAAACCAAGTAATTTATTTAAAATGTGTTTTCTAATACCTTTTACTTACATATATTTTTCAGTATAATAGATGTTAGATGAACGTACCTGAAAAAAATAAAAGTTATTAAAATACATTCAAATATTATAGCTTAAAACATAAGAACAATTTTAATTGTTACAATAAAGACAATTACACCAGTATTCACGTAAGTAAAGTAGCAAAGCTATGCGAAGAAACATATTTCTCAATACGTTGCAAATGACTGAATTTAAGTTTGTATGTATGTTCATTTCTTTGGCACACCCTATATCCCAAACGGCTGCAAGGATTTTGACAAGTGAGGTGTTGTTGGATTCATTAGAATTGTGGTAGTGACATAAACCACCATAAATTCAAAATGGCGCAGGAAAATAAAAAAAAGGCAGGGTTCATATTTTCATACAGTCTGGTTTTTAAAGATAACGATTGATTCATTTATTAAAATATGAAAGTAAATAAATACGATATATGTAATTGTTTATGTGTATGGGTTCATGTTACCTTAATAAATTAATTATATTATTATTATTATAATTATACATCGGAAAAAATAAGTACCTTGCACAGTCCCAATTCAAATAATAATTTCGAAAGGAGGCATTTGGATCAGATGCTACAATTACACCCATAACGGGGGTTTAGGGTCCGTAATCCATTTACGATATAAAGACGAATAAATCAAACTTAATTCTGCCTACACGTGTTGATAACGCACACACAGTGGATATAATGTTTTGAGTGGTACTTCATTTAAATTATGGCTGTGTGAGTACTATTGCGCGTTATATTGTTCTGTTTTTTTAATAATGAACATACAATAATAAGCTCTAAAAATATTCCCTAAAAAGTCTCTTTGTCTTATTTTACACGTTCAGTCTTACGACAAAAATTTATTTTGAAATATACCTAAACAAAAAAAAAATTAGACACCTGTTTAGTAAAACATTGTTTAATAATTTAAATATGTGTCTTACAAGGGTTAAGCTTGTCATGTGTTTTACTTTAGACAGTGTCTAAGCAGCGTCTTTCTCTAAACTATCGCTAAATAACCTTTTGTAGTAACTTTTTTTAAGATAGTTGAACATTTGTTCAACTTTTTGTAGTAAGAACGATAGAGTATAAACTAGTGAATTTCCGATTAGAGGCATGGAGCGGATATTAAATCCGATTAACTGATATTTTTTTTATATTTTCATAAATTTATATTTAGAGGCAATTGAAGTGAAAAGCCTTATATTTTCAGATAAACCAAGACATTTTTTCACGTGTTCACCAACGATCAAACCAACAACCTCTCGGTTGTAACGCTTGACACACTAACCATTGAACCAACGAGATGGTCGAATCTATCTAAGCTATATACATAAATATATTTACTTAGTCGCTAAAATATCACTAAGATTCTCAAAACTTATATGTATTACTTCTCCAATACAATTAAAAACATACTTATAATAATAATAATTCGTTTATTTCAGGCATTAACCATATAACAAGCCATTATAAATAATTATTTGAAATGTCAAAAAATAAATTAAATAAAGTGTGTACAAAACATGTTTGTCTACTAAAAATAATTAAAAACGACGTACGAAATATTTACAAAACTCAAAGGGTTAAGATAAGTAAGTATCAAGCAGGTATCATTATGCGGG
>LQNK01000750.1:161058-171280 GCA_001586405.1 Phoebis sennae
GGGTGGGGCGGCAATTTAATTCTGTCCACGCTCTAATAATGACCGTCATAATTCGTTCAAAGTGTCCGGTCGGGGACGGTGGGGGCGATTCCTTTGCATCCCCTTAATTCCATTTACCTTGCATTCGAGGTGATATTTTACTTTTAATACTGTTATTGTCTTTGCGTCGATCTGCAGCTTTTGTGGGGTAGTCATTATGAAGTTTGGGAGTTTAGATAAAATTTATCTTAAAAATCAAGCTAATGTAATATGTTTTATTTAGAATTAGTTGAGTTTTGTGTATTTGTATTTCTTACCGCTCACTAAAAATAGACATCGCAGGTTTTCACGAAATTGTAGGGAAATAAATAAATATATTGTGACATATATTATTTTTACTTCTTTATTATATTTTTATCCTTCATTACACAGGTAATAGCTACAAAAAGGTGTTATTTTAAATAATATTTTTTACCGCTAGCCAAAAATATGCATTGCGAGTTTTGGGGCGAAAGAGTAGGGAAATAGATAAATGTATTGTGAACTATATTTTATCAATATACTTCTTTCTCCTTTAATATATTTTTAACCTTAATTAAGGTAAGAGCTACAAAAAATAGGTATTTTTTTCAGCATAACCTACATTGAGTAAAAGATACACAAACAAAATCACACAAATCTAGACAAATAAACTTAATAGCGTAAGAGCATATATACGATGTCATGATAAAGCGGTGTAACACAAAACTAATATTAACTATAGATTACTGTATCAATACAGTAACTATCAGTAGATTTACTGTAATCTCCGCGATAAAGTCGGTGTAAATTATGAGGTTTGTTTAAGAAACACATAAATTCATACTGTATCTTAACAAATACTTTTCTGTGGTCACTATAGCAACGGTGGCAGTATGACGATAAGAACATATTTAATACTGATATGTAATAAGTATATAGGAAAAGTATTGTATTAATATGTATAGCAGGCGATTCCAGTCTTTACACAAGAAAAATATTTTATTTAATTAAGAAAAAAAAATAATTCTGAGTATTGTGTATACATAAAAATCGCTTGAGCTTGTGCCTTTTGAGTACAGGATATCGCGTGTCTTATGCCTCTACTAACTGTGAATTACTGTTAATATTGCAGATATACTCAATATGTTGTGTTGTGTATTTTATATAAATCCTAACTTTCACCCGCAGCTTCTCTTACATTCTTTTCGGCGTTTAAAAATCTATAAAACATATCTCATCACCTAACAATCTGTCTATCTGTATGCAAAATTTAGTCAAAATCCGTTCAATTGCGAAGATTTATCCGATGGAAATAAATTTAAATATTACTGGTAATATTTATTGCAGATGCACTTTATATACTCTGTTGTGTATATTATTTTATATATTAAATCGCTTCAGCTTATCACTCGCGGCTCCAAGACAGCGTCGTCTCCCACGCGTCTACTAACCGTGAATTACTGCTAATATTCGGTGCAGATGTACTTAGTATGCAGGCAGTGTTGTATTTTATTATTTTTTGTTGTGGCTCTGTGGTGATTTTGATTGTTTGTTGTTGTATTTTGTATACGAAATAACATATATTTATAATGCTAGAGTTTTTATTTTAATAATACGATGTCAAGTTTCTATATCCAGTTTAATAATAAGGCATTTGGAACTTAAAAACATCCAATAGTAGACAGAACTTGTTTTAAATCTTATGTATTTCATATTAATATTAAATTATAATACAGATATTTGCACTGTGTACATAAAACGATACATATTCTTACTTAAAATGTTATGAGACGTTATAAAACCCTTTGAGCACACATAACAGGATCATAAACACAACTCACAACGTCAAGGGTACAACAAAAATTACATAAACGGCTTATAATTTAGACCCAGAATTAGCATTTACAAACAAACAAACCGTGTAATCCAAGTAAAATATCACAAACGAACAGACAACACTAATTCTAACCCAACAATAACCATTAACAGGGTCTATTAACACAAAACATAACATATTTAGGGATGTGACGGGTCTTATCGATGCAAACAGGGGTTCTATCGACATCGACAAAAACGAAAGCCGCCTTTAAACACAGAGTGAGAAAGGCTATTACAATATTTGCTAGAATCTCGTTATTTTTAAGTATCTCGCCAGCGGTTCTCAAATTATGGCGTTGGGGGAGATTACAGAGTATGACGGGTTAAGATGAAAATATGTTTAGTTTTAATTAGCCTGGAATTACATTAACGCGTTCATAACGGAACGGTATCGCAGCCAATTATTTTTAGTTATTTTAATTTTGCTTGCAACATTATTACATATTGTTTAACACTCTCTTTGTAGATATTACGATACATATTTTGTTATGAAATTAGTATTTTTGTTCATTTGAAATTTTGCTAAACATATTATGCATTTGGAAAAGTATTTATGACATACTATATTTAAATCATCCTTCAGCTATAGACTGACATAGCACAGAAAATTTTACAGATATACATACATTTCAATTCTTATTATTTCATTTAATTCAATTTCAGATTCTACATCTATATATTGTTAATAAAGTTGCTTATATCTTCTTAGTATGAAATTATGAATTACTAGCTGATGCGCACGGCTTCGCTTCCGTAGCATAATGTTATATAAATAGCCAATAAAATAAAGCCTATGTTACTCGTGGATAATGTTAAAAACTTTCGAATGGTGAAAGAATTTTTAAAATCGAATTTTAAAACCATTACAACCAAACAAAGTTTTCGTCTTTAGTGTAGATAATTTACATTTAATTCACTCATTGTAAAAAAGAATTGTTAATTAAATTTAATTATTGTAGGTACAAAAATGAAAAACTTTGAGCACCCTGCCGTACAGTGCGCAGCGTCATAGCGCCGCGACGTGGGGTTGTAAATTATAATGTTTTATGGTTTAATACTGCAGATAAGGGTAAGGAGCCTATTATGAACCGTGCTAACCGCGTGGGGAGGTACGCGACTTTTAGTCGGGCTGGGCAAACATGCGACGCATTTTCTTTTCTATATAATTTAAAACAAGTAGAAATTATAAAGCGTGTCTTTTCCGTGTTATTTATTTATTTACACTCTTTATTCCATTATACAAATATATACAAGAAATACCAAGTTACACGTAAAGGAAAAAGTATAGCACAAGACGCAGCCTTATCACTTCACAGTGATTTCTTCCAAGCAACCTTTATAAGGCATAAGGTAAGAAGCAGAAGCAAATCTGTATAGGGCTGGGCAAAAGAGTTTAACATATTTATATTTAGTATACAATAAATGGGTAATTTAATCGAATTGTTAATTCCTTATCGTACATAATTATTTGCCTTAGTTATTAATGTAATAAGAATAGCTCTTTTATTTTGCTAATTTAATAAACAGTTCAGCTTATGAAGACTCGAAGTCATTCAAAACAACTAAATGAAAATTTATAAAACTTTGTAACAATAAAGCTCGCCGCAACTACAAGACGGATTTAGATGAAATTTCATACATAGATAGACTACTAGCTGGATATTTTTTATCCATATTTAACGCAAGCGAAGCTGCGGGCAGAGGCTAGTACAATAAAATAATTTATTCATTTTTTACACAGCAACGTGTTAAATAGTAAAGTAAGACAATTTCTACGAAAAGTCGCAAGTCCATCTCCCGTCTTCACCCACGAATATGATTTTTAACGAGCCATCCCCAAGTATGTAATTGTTCCAATCCAACGTTATTTACGAAGCGAGCGCGCAAAATTATTTTTTATCGTTTTCATTTCACGTAATTATCAAGTGAACAACTTCCGATGCAATTAAATATGTTTAGCATATGAAAAGAATTTCTATGCGTCTTTGTAAGCGTATATTTTCGTAATTACGTCCGTTTTGTATTAAACTGCTGTTGTTTCCTTTGTGAAATTTTGCTAGTTTTACAACGCTTCCCTTGTTTTTAAAGTAGCTTACGAAATAAGCTTGATCTAGACTTATATAGGTAATTTCATTGCCTTTTCTTAATTAAATTTAATGAGAAATCTTACTCATCAATTATATCTTTAATGTCGGAATTCACTTGAAGTAAATCTATTGTAAGTAATCATTTCAATTTTTTTTATCTATACAACAAAAATAATTGTCACGCGGCACAACTAATTATTACGTACAAAGTAGCTACTTATTTAAGAACGTTTAAGAAAGAAAATAAGTAAATACCACAATATCTTAACCTAAACAACATACAAACTTACTTCATGCAAATGGGACCAACCTGAGCTTATGCTACCCTAGTAGGTCGAGCAGCGCTGATTTTCAGGATTACTTATAAATTCAAAATTGAGACGAAAACTACTAAATCTATTTTTGACTGGATACTATATGCATAGGAAACGAAAGAAAAAATATAAACCATACACAAAATTAAAAATTATTAAACATGTAATACGAGGGAATCAGATTCCAAAAATGATTAACTTTTTATCAAGCTAAATAAATTGAAAATATAATATCCAGTGGCAGGCGGGTCCCGTAAACGCTCATAAATTAATGGGCTGCGGCTTGGCGTCAAATTGTTGGCCGACATTTTTGCGGGATTCTTCAATCATACACGCGCTGCGGTCGCTACATGAGTGCTATTGAAACCCTATTTAAATCAATAATTATATGAAAATATCGCTTACCTTCCATGTAGGGAAAAGTCAAATTCAAAAAGGATTTTTATATTTATATTTTTCCATTATAGATAAATAAATATTCTTGGATATTTAACACAATGCCATCTAGTCGCAAGCTAAGCAAAGCTTGTACTATGGAAGCTAGATAACTGATAGACATACTTTTTTTGTAAATACATACATACTATCATCGATGTTCATCACATCATAATTTTCTACTCGTGAGGATCGAACCTGGCGCAATAGACTATTGCTATATCCACTGCTCCAATCGGGTCGTCACTAAGATCTTGATAGAGACAAATAATTTCATTTTTGATTTACAAAAAGTGTTACAGGCCCCAAGAAGGTTAAGGGAATAAGAAAGGAACTACTAATAAATAGAACACGACACGATGGTTTTCAAAATAATAGCACAATGATTTATATGATTCATAATAAATCACAAAGCTAAAATAATGTATGGTTAACAAAACCGCAACACAAACTATCACAAGCGAAACATAGAAATCATAACAACAATCTATTCAAAAGCGTCGGAAAGCCTTAACCGAAAAAGCCGGTAGATTTATAAACTGGCCCGACGCTAACACACTTTCGCATGTCAATGGAGCCGCGTAAAAGCGTAAAAAATAAAAAAATCACAACACCGCGTACATGCATCTTTTTCACGCTGACAAATGGGTCGAAAACGCGGGATGAGTCGGATGAAAAATCATTTGCAAATTCTGACGGGGCTCGCTTAGCCGGCCCGCCCCGGCCACTTTTTAACCGAGCGCCATCAATAAAGTGGAGAAAAAAAGCCGTGACGTCACTAGGTACGTTCGCACCGATCGTATAAATCAGCACAACGCTGGCGTGGAGTCGCCCGAATTGCGCCGTTTTATAGCCTTTTGATTTACACGGCCACTATTGTCGCGTATTTTAATGCATTCGATAACCCGTGTTGCAAAAAGCTCAATGGAACCGCGATTTGTGACGTTGAGTTCCGTAAATAAAGCTTGACAAATTTTATTTCGAGTGGAGCGCAAGTGCGTGCGGTATTGTCTCAAGCTTTGAATGGTCACCAAATATGCGTTTATAAACATTTTTACGTGAGAAACACGAATGTACTAATGAATGAATACTCTATCATTTGTATGATATATAATTATACACATTATTCATTAATAAGAAGTTATATATCGTAGTCTGGTAGCTTACAAAGTTTTTATTCCTTTTGTCATAAAGTTATGATCAGTGTCACTAAAAAGATAGAGAGGCTACAAAAATACAAAGTTTTTCGTCAGTGTTAATCAGCGCCATATCATGTTTATTCCATAATATACCCATGAATACAATAAATAGATATTAAAGAGACTCTAACCAATACCTAATGCGTGAGGAGCGTCAATCACGTTTTACTGATATTACAGATACCACTTACACCCGTATTCTAATACATATCTCGAGGATTTCTCGACTTCACTCAACCTCTGACAACGAAAATTTTCATTCTGAGTCGGAAAAAACTCTACTAACTCACGTTATGAAAATTTCGGTGAAGAACATTTAACACCTGCATCCGTTACTTCGATCTATTTATTAAAATATTATATTTTTATGTTATTTCAACCATGAATTTGCGATTGAAATTCGTCATATTTGACGTAACTTGAGTGGAAATAAAATTAAGGTAACTTCTTAGAATACGGTTAGTCTCGAGTGATTGCGGCTTATTGTAAAAAATATTAAGCGACTCTATCCCATCCCTATCGCGTGACGTTGACGGCTGGCCCGTCACGATCAACTGGTGTTCCAGATCTCACTCAGTCTCGAGTGATCGCAGATCAATGAGAGCTTTGAATGATCGGTGTCTGTTCTATTATTGTATGAACGAACATTATTTTAAGTGACTCTAACCCCACCAGATGCGTGAGAACCTTGAATTACCTATGTTCGTCTCAGATCTCACTCAGTCTCGAGAGATCGCGAATCAGTGAGAGCATTGAATGATTGTTTTCTGTCCTACTATTGTATGAACAAACATTATTTTAAGTGACTCTAACCCCACCAGATGCGTGTAAACCTTGAATTGCCTATGTTCGTTCTAGATCTCACTCAGTCTCGAGTGATCGCGAATCAGTGAGGACCTTCAATCATCTGTTTCTGTTCTGCTATTATACGAAAAAACGTTATTTAAAGTGACTCCAACCCCACCTAATGAGGGAGGACCTTGAGTTACCTATGTTCGTTCTACTGTAGGACAAACAGACGACTCCACGCCATCCCTATCGCGTGACGTTGACGACTGGCCCGTCACGATCAACTGGTGTTCCAGATCTCACTCAGTCTCGAGTAATCGCAGATCAATGAGAGCTTTGAATGATCGGTGTCTGTTCTATTATTGTATGAACGAACATTATTTTAAGTGACTCTAGCCCTACCAGATGCGTGAGAACCTTGAATTGCCTATGTTCGTTCCAGATCTCACTCAGTCTCGAGTGATCGCGAATCAGTGAGGACCTTCAATCATCTGTTTCTGTTCTGCTATTATACCAAGAAACGTTATTTAAAATGACTCTAACCCCACCTATTCAGTGAGGACCTTGAATTACCTATGTTCATTCTACTGTAGGACAAACAGACGACTCCACGCCATCCCTATCGCGTGACGTTGACGACTGGCCCATCACGATCAACTGGTGTTCCAGATCTCACTCAGTCTCGAGTGATCCCGAATCAGTGAGGACCTTGAATCATCTCTTTTTGTGCAACAGATGGTGCTTTTTGGTTTTATGTTGCAAGATTAATTTTTTGCTTTTTGATGTCAATGATGATAAAAAAATGTATTTGACTTATGTCACATGTTATAGCCTTGAATTTTTTTAGTGCAAGAAAATTGTAAGAAGTATCCATCACTTATCATCAGAAAGATTTAAGTTGAGTTAATACTTCAGGCATTTTTTCAAGTCGATAATTCTACTTAAAATGGGTGTTTTTTAACTTTGGATGACACCTAATGTTAATATTTTTTCCAAGTTAATTTCTATAAGAAATGGTATTATAAGCTGATATATTTTGTAATTCAATAATATACTATGTGATTTATTCACATAATATTGTATATAAATGTTTTGCTTGAATGACATCGAGCTTAAATTTTATCATAACTTCCTACACTCTAACATGCCTTAAAATTTAAACAGCCGATTCTTTCTAGTTTGCAGTAAACCATAAAATCGTCGCGTTTCCCAAGTCGCGCTACTACACGGTAGTACGCCGTAACCATGAATAAAAAACAACCAACCGCAAGCGTTAACGAAATCCGCAATAAACGGAATATCACCGCATTCACAAATAATCAGACGTTATCGAAAACCTTCGAGTATTCCTATCACGTCTCCAGTACTGATTGACGCGAGACGGCCCTCCCCCTGCCTCCCCAGCCCCACTCTCCCCTTGACCTGTGATCGTAAGGAGCATGTGAAAAATGTCATTAATGCACTCCCCTAGACGCTCAATGCTGTACGTATTCTTGTATTGGTTTATCGATAGGTTTTGTCTCGTTTTGTGTGTAGGAGTTTATATTGGATACACTTTTAGTTCTCGATTGACTGTTCATAGGATTATATTGAATTTCTTAGTTAATATTCGAGTTTAATAAATGTTTTTGTACTAATGATCTGATAAAATATATCGAGCGTTTTGTGAGAAATTTTTGAAAATAATACGCCTCGGATTTATAAACGCTCAGTTTGTTTTGGAGAGGTTAAAAACATTTTGTCAATTAACATTTTTTTCGAAAGTAACCTTACAGCGAAATAAATTGTTACAAAACTGTTCACACACGGCACTTAATTAAAGTAATTCCCAAATAAATCAATGTAAAAATGTCCGGTACAGATCGTTCAAAAACCGAACAAAACAGTGAAAGGGGAGACCGGGCGGAGTGGCGAAGTTTGTTAATTTGGCCGGCAATTCAATCCGCGCACGAAACGTGCATAACTTTGAATTGCACAGTTTAGAATAAATGGCTCGTCTTGTAGACGCTTTTCAATGATTTTTATTGCTGGTGTAAGACGAAAAATATTCAGAGTTGATTAGTAGTTTCAGTTGCTACAATGCAGACCTTAGACGACCGTAATATTTGAGCTGTAGCATTAATAGTTATAAATATATAAAAAATATTTTAAGTACTTAAAAAGTACCACAATGCATAATGTGCCCATTGCTATAAGGCATTACACTACAACTTGAAATGAAACTGTAAGTATATGTAAATTTTTATTTGATTATAATATCATTCCGTTTAAATATCCTTATAATTATTTAAACGCTATGCTTAGTTGTGTCAGATCGTCATAATCAAAAAAATTATATAACAGCAAGCCAGCCAGCCTATGTAATGGATGTATTTATTGCGAATCGGAGTTAGATTCCCTACATTGTGTTGGCGCGTTTATATTATTTACAGCATTGTTTACAGCTCGGAGATTGAACAATCCAGCCAACCCGATCAGCTATCTTAATAACGTCCACATGGCGTCAAATAAAACCCGTCAATACAGACGCAATAACGCAAAACTCCAAACAATAGACATTAATAAGAGCGAATAACGCTAGGCCCCGCTATGCGGGATGCGCTTATTAAAACATTTCACCGAGCAATATCTGCGATGGCGACGTGCACAATATGTGCCGCAAACTCGGTCCGCATGTGACGACCTGTGGGAATCGCGGAGAAAACTTCATTAACTCGACGACCCGCCCCGCCTCAGTCCCCCCTGACGGACGGTCGCTTATTACGTCTCGGACGTGCCGCGAAAATACGAATGTGACGGCCGATCGGCCACCCTCCGATTATGACCGATTTGGAGTTTATTGCGCATTGCATTGTGCCGATCATCGACTTGTCATCAACATTCATAGGATCGCTGTTTGCCGATTTGCTGGAATCCCACGTCAACTTCAATCAAAATTGTAATGTCATACGGATAGTTTTCTTCATGAGCTAAATAAAACAGGCCACTTCTGCGAAAAAGGTCATATCGTGTTCGTTTATTTACCAATATAAATAGCCATAATACCGCTATTCAATGTTGATAAAGTTTTTGGGGTCAAATATACGCAGTAGTCATTATTTAGAACGATAATCCAATGTATTGTTCGCCTCGGAAAATATTCTTAGACAAAGAATATAAATAGATCACCTATTTCGTCTCGACGTAATATGGATATAGTTCTAAGAACAATCGACCACACGCCGTCGAGGAATGACGACACATGCTGACGAAAAATTAGTCGAAGAGATGAATTTCTGATGAACTGATGATTTGTGATGATGCTTTGTTCGTGAATGATAAGATGAAGGGACTGATTGGATGTTTGGGTTTTCAAAATGTTTGGGAATGACGTAATGTATTATGTAATGACGTATTATTTGACGACGAAATTTAATTAAGTCATACAATATGTAATTGACGTATTCTTTTTAAACGTAAAGTTTATTTTTCAAGGGAAGGCAACTCCTATTATGTATAGACTAATAGGTAACACGGTTAC
>LQNK01000750.1:171478-193389 GCA_001586405.1 Phoebis sennae
AAAAAGTATTTTATTTATAATGACGTATTATTTGACGACGAAATTTAATTAAGTCATACAATATGTAATTGACGTATTCTTTTTAAACGTAAAGTTTATTTTTCAAGGAAGGCAACTCCTATTATGTATATACTAATAGGTAACACGGTTACATGCTATATAACATTATATAAAGCTATATAAACATAAGATATATTTTGTAAAACAATCGACCACACACCGCTAGATTATGATGGACCCTGACGAAAAATGAGCTGAATAGATGGACTTCTGATGAGCTGATGATTTGTGAACTTACTTGAGGAGTGTGAATGACAAGATAGGGATGTGTCGGGAATATATTTAAATAAATGTTACTCAAATGACATACATTTAGAATTAAATATGCGAAATAGTCTTGTGTAAATTTGAAATAGAGGTTAAGTTGACGCGTCAATAAATATAAAAATGTTCAAATACATATAATACAATATAGTTACTTTACAGATTATGTGAACTTATATATTTCATATTTTAACAACACATCGCGTATTTAAAATTTACAGCGACGACAAAATCAATGTCGACTCGAAATAGACGCGGTGTAATTAACAAATTTGTAGCATGCATCGAATTGTCACCCGGCGTCATTCTTCAGCCTGTCAACGGGTGACAGACATCTTCGGTGGTCTACACGTGCCAGACACAGGTATTCTGAGAGCTAGGACTATTTTTTGGGAAGTGCTTGAGGCAAGCTGAAAGTCGGATGCTTTTTCTATTATACCTCGACATGGAAAAAGTCCCATGAAAAAGACCTATATTTTAGAGAATACTATATTTATAAATAAATACCCTATTAAAATTACAACTTGCCTCGACTACATTTTTATATGTTCAATTATGTTTTTGTAAAATATTTTTGAACGCGCCTGCTAAGGTTAAAACCCATAAAAACCCTAAATTGTCTTTTTTTCTATTTTATATACATTAAAGAACTTTTTAAAAATTGCCTCCATATTTATAAAAAAAAAACTAAAATTTGAATTTTGTGGTTGTTACTGCAATATTCAAATAAATCGTTGAATGGCAAGTTAATATTTTGCACTTGAACGTTCAAATAGGTCAGATGAAAGGGTGATATTAGACATGACTGACTACTTTACGATACAGTTCAACAGTTCAGGGAGTCAAGAATGCAACAGAAATGTTTCTTGACTGAAAAAACCTTCTAACATTTTGGCCACCCAAGGATTCAAACCCTTGATTAGCTGCATAAGCTGATCTCTAGGTCAACGAGGCGGTCAAGGTTACATTATTGATACACAAATGCATTAACCGTAATAGATCTGATATGTATAGCGATTTGTATCGACTATTTCTATTAAATATTTCCAATATCAGGAACTTGGATATTCGTATGAGTACATAAAAAAACCACAATCGTGAATATTATTTTCTCTGTTAAATAAACTATAGTGCCATTGAGTATACATTCAACAACGAATTTTAATGATTTCACCTACATATATAAATTTATCGCAACATAACTAAAGCACAAGTAACTTGGCCACACTCTATAAATAACAATAAAAAGCGAATCAATCAGCCGTCCAATAAAATTAACAAGCAAATTCAACGGGAACAAATAAAGGCCGCACTAAATCCCGTCGTATTTCTTTGCACCGGCGACCGGCGTCAATCACGTGTCACCCATTGACGACCGGCGCAACTTGACACTTTGAATACTCTTAATCTTTATTGACACCGCCCTACTATTTACAATTCAATCAAAAATAAACCTTCTCTCAATAAACTTAAGGATGAATTCAACTGCAAATATATCCATGGAAAAGCAACTTAAGTAGCATAAAATTATCCAGATTTTATTGATGTATGGATTAAAAATTGAAATGATTAAATATTTGATTAGCTCAAATATAATGGAGTTTAAAATAAAGGTGACATAATAAAGAATTTGAATGGCCGATTATTCTCGAGACGTAATTTATTTTTACAAAAAGTCACGTTTGATTAATGAATTATTTGATTGAAGGCCGAATTAATTTTAAACAAATTTATTGAAACTGTCCATCGAACGCGCTTCAAAAGAATACCTTAAAAATCGCAAATATTTAATATGATGGACAAAATTATTGAGATTCTTTTAAAATTTACTGGAAATACGATGTTTAAAGTACAAATAATTTAATAAATAAAATACCTATGTTTATTATTGTTAGTTATTGTTTAAATGATCCTGTTATCATTATGTTCTTCTATTCAAATATAATTTTTAAGATTTTTCTAGTCTCTGTTATAAAATATCTGTTAAAATAGGGACAGAAATCGCAAACTCGTCTAATAAGAGTATTTTAGATAATTGTATCTTTATTAATTTTTAGGTTTTAGTCCATACCTAAATATTTGTACATTGAAATCCTACTATTGATATGAGAGTGCCCAAGAGTCACTCAAGCTGAGTGCACACTGTCCATCACTCATGTCGCGGACAAGTGTGCACCTGCTTTACAATAAACAACGGTTAGGACCTTACTACCGGGAGCTTTAGAATAATGTGGACCTGACCTATCCTTTTAATCGTCAGTTAGTCACGATGTAGTTTAAAAAAAGATTAAAATAATTTTTTTTTAATCACTTTATATGTACTGGCTTGGAGGATTTATCCTGTTAGTCATAGAAGAGGTTACTCATTATTAAATATTTTCCTTATTGACATTTTTTACCTTAATATATGTCTACAAACATTCCATAATGACCAAGAATAACTCAAGCTACGTACACACTATTCTTCATAAGGGAACGTGGGTAAGTGTGCACCTGCTTTACAATAACTGATATATTATGAGAATAATGTACCAACTGTACAACGTTACCTAACCCCTTAATTTTTAATGTAACCTCTTGTAAATACATCAATAATTTTCTAACTAATTTGTTGATATTTCTCAAATATTTTAATTAAGTTTGAACCACACGAGTGCTTTTCCTATATTAACTGTCATTACTATCAATATGCTGTGAACACTTTAAAATGTTTTATCATCGTGACTTTTTTCTTATAATGTTAAATATGTAAGTATTGATGATAAATCAATAGTGTGTCTATTTAATAAATAAAAAAAAACATACAACTTAAGCTGAGTGCACACTGTCGTGCAATAGCCGCCTTATCTAGCACGAGCTTAGAATAGTGTGGACCTGACCTAACCTAACCTCTTAATTGCCGGTTAGTCACGCGTTAGTCTTGTCGGTTTAGTTTTTTTGTGAAATGCTAATTAGAGTCTATGCATTATTGACATTTAGGATTTTATATCGTAATATCTGGTTAGGAGATTATGACTAAATTGATTTATATTTAAACTGCATAATCAATAATTATGTCTATTTTGTATTAATATAGGAAATAAATCAGTTTTTTATAGATTTTGGTATGACAAAAAATGGTACTTGACGTTTATGCAGTTTTGTGTAACAAAATACTGTTTCAAAAAAATTATGTATATATCAAAAGTGGCTAAGTTTTTAATAACTTGTACATACTGAATACTGTCAAAAACAATTCAAGTAGACCACAATATAATGCCATGCAATTTTGACGAAAAATATTTTCTTATCAGCTGTTGCGCGAAGCTTCGCTCCTGTTATATTATAGCCTATGTTATTCAGGCATATTTTAGGGCTTAGTACTTTCGAACCCATTTACTTCTAACAAACAAACTAACAAACTAAGTTTTCCACTTTCTCAAACAAAAAATCTAATGTTTCCTTTTATAGAAATTTAGAATTAGTAGAAAACTCATAATATTCTAAAAACTCAAAAGAGGCCAATTTGGAAATAAACGTTATTACTTTGACTTTAAAATAACGTATCCACATTATTCTTAACCACAATTTGATTGATAGGTTATTTTCCTTCATTAGGATATTGATATAAGAAGTCCAGACCCACAATTATATATAAACCTGTCTACACATCCGTCACTCAGGCGAGATCTTTATAAATTCGTTTTTAATTTATCAATTTTGAACTGTGGGTGATTTATTTTGAGATGTTTATGATTGTTATGGGTTAAGTGAGATATTAATAGACCTTTTGTAGTTTTTTACACACCTCGTTAGTTTAATATTGGTGTATTTTTAGTGGTTTGTTTTGGCCGGTGATTTTCTTTAGTTTTGAAAAATTGATACAATGATTTTACTTTTAGTTATTTATTTCGTTGCACTTTTTGTACAAATATTATGTATCGGAAAAACATATTTATTTGTTCGTTTATAAGTGTTGTAGTGTTCATAATGAGAAAGAGATTTTTAAATTAAATTTTCTGTAATTAATTTTAAAATCTCTTTCAAATTATGATACTCGTAAACAGGTACACGAGCTACGATGGTTACGCTAAAATACAAGCAAAATCGCATGGTACGATTAGTTCATTGATGTCAAGACAGATAGAAAATTATTATTCTCTCGTCCAGACATCCGTCAGTCAAGAGGTGAGATCTTTATAAATTTGTTTTTTAATTTATAATTTAGAGCAGTGGGTAATTTGTTATGAGGTGTTATAACTGCTGAGGGTTAGTTTAAAAATTAATAGTCTTTTTGTGTAAAAACTTGTTGTAAAAAACCGAGTCAGATGTGAGGTTTTTATAAATTTGTTTTTAATTCATCAAGTTTGAGGTCATTTATTTTAGAGTGTTGTGAATTATTCTTGTTTATAAGTTAGATGCTAATAGACGTTTTGGGGTTGTAGCTTCTATACTTTACTATTTTGTTTTTATAGTTTTTTTATCCATTATGTAAGGATCAAGAGGAATAAAGTTATAAGTGCTTTTTTGTAATAAAATTAAAAATTTACATTAATTTGATTTGAATAAACTTATTTTTCAGGTTCTATAACTATAGAATTTTATTTAACTGTATTCTGGAGTAACTATATAATACCTAAGGACCTACACAGTTTCGTAAAAATATCCTTAGTTTTTTTTTTCATGAATGCGACGAATAATTTAATTTCCATTCAGTCGAGTCATCTGAGTGCACAAAATGTAAATGAGTGCGCACTCAGTCCACCAGTGCACTCCGGGGACACTTTGGCACTGAGTTACAGTCTTAGCTTGTCGCCATACGACGTTACTAAGTAAGATTTTTCTTAAACTTTTTCATGTAAGCAAAACTTGAGGTTCAATACAAGCAGTTTTGCGCGCAATAAATGGTAGAAGAGGAATTAGATGGTAAAATGTCTAATATCTAGTACAAGTGCTAATATCAAACAATACGAAAGAATTCCTAACTTTGTTCGTCATGCCTTAAGTGTTGCTCTTTGTGTCAAAATATTATTTTTAAAATGTGTAAGACAAGGCGATAATAAAGCAAAAAGAAACTTTAATTTTTAAACGTAAAGTTGACGTTGTAATTCTAATTTTAATGATTTTTTTTTAAATTCGATTCTAATTTAATTTTAAAACTTAATGTAATGAACATTGGATTATAGAAAATATTTTTTTTATATTTGGTCGGGGTTAAACCGTATTTTTGTCTTTGTGTCAAAATATAATTTTTAAAATGTCAAAAACAACTGGGATTATAGTGCCAATGTCAAACAATATGGAATAAAACCATGTGAGCCTAGATCGTCATACAATATTCTTTGCTCGCTGTGTCAGAATTTTGTTTTAAAAATGTCAAAAACAAGTGGGATTATAGTGCTAATGTCAAACAATACGGAATAAATCTATGTGAGCCTTGATCGTCGTACATTATTCTGTGCTCTCTGTCAGAATATTGTTTTTAAAATGTCAAAAACAAGTGGGATTATAGTGCTAATGTCAAACAATACGGAATAAATCCGTGTGAGCTTTGATCGTCATATGTTATTTGTTGCTCTTTGTTTCATGCCTTGGGAACGTCTATTCAAATGTCTTGCTTAGGGCTACCACTTTCATTATTAATTAATATTTCCGGAGTGACTTTTAAGTCATAGAATGGCTTAATGTATAATGGGGACAGCTCTTGGGATAATAGATGCTTTTATATCGGTTTTTGAATTACCTAATAAAAGAACATCCTTAATGAATTAGTAAAAAATGACAATAGTTTTATGATAACTCCATATTACCCAAAATAAACATTTTTTCTTTGAAATAAATCTTTCGTATATCACACTATATTTTTTCTGGATAAGTATGTCCAAAATGTATAACTAACACCATTTTTCTCCACTATTAAAAAATATAATAAAAAATTTCGTTTTGTCCAATAAATACTTCATTAAAAGAAAGAAAACAAATTGACAGAAACGACTCTATACACAAGATTATTTGATTAACAGAATTATTGTTTTAGAGATAGAACGTAAAATGCATATTGCGTTCTACAAAGCGTAATATTTCTATGTGCAAGCGATAATATATAAATACAAGACATACAATTATTGTTTTCATATGTAGAAGGAAATATAGAGATAATATTTGCATATGCCAGCCCTACCGTTGCACCGTAGCATCAAGACGTCATCGAGATTCGCATCGCATCAATCAGTCGGCCGGAGGGCGCGGGTTCGAGAGATCGAGATAATACGCGATTAATGGCCAAGTACCTTTATGGTAAGGATGTACCATCTGGTATGAGTGGTACAACTTTTATTTAATCTTCCTTTAGAATGCAAAGCATATGTTTGTGTCTTTTTCACGCCTAAACCATTATACCGATTTGGGTAAAGTTTTGTACAGGGATTGTTTAGAAACCTATGTCCTTTACATAGGATAGTTTTCATCCCGGAAATCCCACGGGAGCTAGACTATACTAATTTTAAAAGGGGAAACCTTTGTGTATGTGTAATGTTTTCACACAAAAACTACTAGACCGATTTTAAAAATTCTTTCACCAATAGAAAGATCACAGAGTGAGTTCGTGTGTTACATAGGCTATGAAAAAATACTGGGGGGGATTTCAGTGTCTGAAAATTATCATATTTTAAATTGTGTCATCTAGAAGGAAATACCTAATTGAGAAAAATTTATTAGTGAATCGAACCGCCCCAACTCACAACGGGACTTCACATTTCTTTTTATTATTCGGGTCAATCCTTCTTTATTCAAGCAAAACCATGAACAATTAAAAAAACACAGTCCAGTACAGTCCAATTGATAACCTCCTTTTTTGAAAGTCGGTTAAAAGTCAAGGTAACAGTACACAAACATAATTGTTATAAAGGCTCATACTAACCTCAAAATATAGCCAGTTAATTTCTAACTATACCGTAGTGCAGTCGGTTTGCATGCCCTTAATCAAGTTGAGATGCGTCGGCGCATTCGGGCGGTGTCTCAGTGAATGACTAATTGCTGATTTATTTTATAACCATTTTTTATTTAAGTACTACAACCGAATTTGAATATTACGAACCGATTTTGATACGCTGGTTGCACGAGTAAGGGCTTAGGATAAATCCTATAGAACCAGGATACACGGTGAAACCGCGGGACGCAGCTAGTTAAATATAAAATCTGAAGATACTTTGAATTAAAATTTTACCATTTTTAAAAGCAAAAGTATACTTCAAACAAAAAATAAGTTTCATAGCAAACTAGCTGAGTTCTATGGTTTCGGCCGCGTGTATCTCTCGTTGCCTTAGGATTTTCGGGATAAGATACCCTATGTTCTTTCTCGATTCGTTTCAAGCAATATCTGTACAAAATTTCATCCAAATCGGTCCAACAGTTTCGGAACCTATTCAATTCAAACAAACACACAAACTCACTGTGCTGACTGGCGGGAGGTGGCACAAGACCGGGACCGATGGCGTTCTCTTGTATCGGAGGCCAAGACTCACGCAGTCGGAGTAAGTAGCAAGTAAACACACAAAATATCAAATCTTTCTAAAATACTACTTAAGGTAAATTCAAATATTTTTTTTTATTTTCCCGCTCCGCTCGTCACCGAGTTCGAACCCACGTCCCACCTGCGCGAACCGTCAGGAAGTCTTCACGCGTCGTCCTAACACAGACAGACGGACAGCAGTACTGGACAGCAATAACATCTGATGTTACGTGGCATTACTTGTGATACTTCCTTCTTTTATTGTTGTATGAAAATTATAATGAGATAGGAAATAAAATGGATTAAAGGGTTCCGTATCTAAAAGGTAAATTTGACAAATGATAAATCTTTATTTGACATCACAAAGAAAAAATAATAAAGAAATTTATAGGTACATCTAAGGCATTTCTATATCTTTAACCAACTTTAAAAATGGAGGTTCTCAATTTGACCGTTTCTTTATTTTATGTTACCGTATATCTTCGGCATTTAAAGACCGAACTGGAAAATTATTTCTGCAATCGAAAGCGTAGAGTGTCAGTGTGGTCCCATAGAAATTCCTATTTGGTTCAAGTCTAATCAGATATTTAGAAGATATAAGGTTTAATGATTTCTGAAACTAAATTGTGACTAGTTCTAATATGATCACCCTTCACAGTTCAAAAAATAGAACCTACCGGTGCCTTTACCTATTTTCAGTTTAACAAGATTTTGTACCGACTTTGTATAACATACAACCAAAATAAAATACACATTATTTTGTTCTTTTGAGTATAAGGAAGTTGGTTCTATTTTTTGGCAAAAATTTATTATTTTATATACAATTCGCAATTCATGTGACCATGACTACAGACACTACCGCGTACAAATTTCGACCCAAAACATCTGTTGAGTTTTGACTAAACTATTAATATGCTGAATATAAGTCCAATAATTTTAAATTAAATACTTTTTAAAGGATTTTAAGCAGCGAAGCCCTGGTGTGCAGCTAGTGCGCAGTTAAATCACGATTACTTTCATAACGCTCCAATCATAGTGACAGTACAGATTGAGGATCCCTCGTATCTCCACAAAATTAATTTGTGGAATTATGAATGATTGGTGATTGTAATTAATAAATCAATCATAGTAATCGTGATATGCTATCTGGCAGATTGTGTTTTACAGACAAATATGTTGAAATGGTTATCTAATCGGTAGTGAAACTAGATAAACTTGTGGTGTTGCTTGCGTGATTTTAGGTTAAACAGAGATTTATTGATTTTTCTTATAGTATTTTTTTAAAGTTAATAATGAGACATAAAAACTGATACTGAAACCTTACGTTTGTACAATTTGGAACTTATTTATTTTATGTCATTTTATTTAACTACTTTAGGTATTTTTTTTTAAATTTACTTTGAATTTTGTATTTGCTTTACAGCGACACTCGAATCTTCGGCACACCCCATCTGCCTTTAATTCTCTAATCTGTGCCTACCTGAATTAAAGAATAATTTCTTGACACAGTCGCGGACTGAAGCTAATATTTTTTTAACAAACAAACAGACAAACCCATCTTACTGGTTACCATGGTAACCAGAAGACATGCCATTGAGCATGATTAGTCATCCTTTTTGATTAATTACTTTTATCTTTTTTTAGGGCTCAGATCAAATAATCAGCTCATTAGCAATTAATGATTATTCTTCGGTATAATTAAGATTAACAGTGATGTATCGAAATCAGCTTTGATGCAAATTTCAATGTTGTTTGTTTTTGTACCTACTTGCGATTGTATCTAATGCGCCGTCAATTAATCACGTTAGGGTTTTTTTGGCTTTTATATCCAATTTTTTTGGGTAGTCTTAAACCTCAACACGTATCACCCCTCCACTTTAGTATATCTACCCCCCTCCCCTTCCCTCCTGCCTTGACTCATTCGCGTGATAAACCATATTTTTGAAAATTAAAGATCTTAATAATTTGTAAGATGCTTGCTTGATTATAAGCGACTGATTTTAATATCGGTTGCGGATGCGATTTGCGATTATGTCGTCCTACAAAATTTTTAAAAATATTTTTAAATAAATCAATTAAAAAGCCTATCGGTGTACGAAATTTCATCAAAATCCGTCCACTATTTGAGACGTAACTGACAAACTATCACGTTCATTGTCTTAGGATATGGCATATCAGATGTCATTTTATAAAACGCACGAAAATACACCCTCTATTCTTTACTCACACAGTAGCCAGTATTTAACCAATGGTAGTTGAATTTCGACTGTTCGTTCTAGTAAAATAAATTGTTAACATCTCAATTTGTCGACCCTGCGACCTCCGCTGATTCAATCAACGATGGACCGATGATTGACACATGCTATTGAGGGAATTAAGATGGTCAAGCCGCATGCCATGCATGTCATGCTTCTTGCAAATCATTACTTGTGTATCGTTAATCAATATTAGTAGATTATTATCAATTATGACAGGTGAGGGTTTGCAATTTGTGAACGTAAATGAAACTTATTTTAATACTAGTTGTGTTCCCAGTTTTATCTGCGTAATACTAGCTTTCAGCCTTCCTTATAAAAATGAATCATAATTAAAAGGATTTTTTTCACATTCATCCAAATCCAAAACTAATTTGATTACAAAATACGTATTCTAAAGAAAAACGAACTATTTCAAACGAAATTTATTTCCTGTAAAATATATTTCGAAATAAATCTATAAAATGTATTATATGTCTGTCAATACGCCATTTCTTGAATTAAAAGGGGTTAATGTTAATCCATATTAACATTATGAAACCATTTTCATACTGAGAAAATAATAAAAACCAAAAATAATAAGCGTACAAATTAAATTTGACTTTATGAACAAGTTACAAAGAATATGGCCGCTTCTACCTTCACCATTGTACCAGGCACCCATAAAACAGTGAAGACTAATTCGAAGAGCTTATGAGAATATCATCCAATACACCATAGACATGCCACCACGATTGCAGTAAATGTCATTTGCATCTCGTAAGTCACGTCCACAAATTCCCCAGGAACTTTGGATGGGAAATCTATTAGACATCCCCATCGACACACTAAACAACACGAAAAACATGTCCCAACACAACACACTTTACGACTCGGCTGCGAAGTACCAGGCACACATAACACATTAAAAGATCGCAAATTATCGACCGACCACCCTCGCTATGCGGCATCTTCCATCCTTAATACCAGGGAATAAAGTTCATTTTTGCATGATAAGCACACTCATTTGGCTAGCGTAGGAGTGTAACAAGATGATGGTCCGACTATTTGATTCGAAATATATCGCTAAGTCCAGTTGTAAATAAGTGTCGTAGGAGGTTCGATTCTCGGTTGTGTGTGGCATGTTTGGACATGTCCTGTATAGGACTGTATTTTAGATAAATAAATGACCTATAAATATGTCCAATATTGCAATACAACTGTCCTATCCTGGTAAAATGGACATAATATAGTGTTTTGTTATTTATTGCTGTTAACTTCTTCATATCGAAAATTATGAAAACTCAACGGTCTAATCTACTAAGAACAGTCTTCATTATTTTAATACATACTACGTTATAAGATGTAAGTTTGTTAAACTTCTAGTTTTATTGCGGCCAAATAAGACAGAATAATAATTATTACAAGCTACTCACTACCCTAAAGTTTAATCCAAATCGATTCAGTAGAATTTGTGTGAATGAATAGTAATTATACAAACATCCATCCTTACATTCGTGTTTATAATATTACTAGGATATTAATTAAGAAGTCTAATTTTACCACACAAAAAATGATTTTTTCATAAAACAGGTCATGCTATTAATATACCCCAGTAGTATAATAAAGTGTATAAAATCCTGCCTAAGTGTTGATTAATAATATTTCATACACGCAACCTACCTCACAGATAGACAGCGGGACAGGTAATCAGCCCTACTTCAATTAATATAAGCTTTGTCTAACATCGAGGTACTTCGAGAGAAATAACGAATTATTTTATGAGATTTATTTTTAAAATGATATTTAAAAAATGGCCTTGGACAGATAGTTATACTGTATATGGAGCAAATGTATATTTAGACTATAAGTTTATTTAGGTAAGGTATACGTTGTAATAATATTCAGTCTGAAATTATTTAAGGCGTTCACAAAACGTAATAATATACTAAGTTATTTCTTTGAAAAAAAAAACATTGGAGTAGTAGATTTTATATATGTTATTTTCGAAATTATTTAAGGCGTTGACGAACTGACAAGTTTCACAAATATTTTAATATTGATTTTGAATGATTGAACATGAAAATAACAAACCAATTATCCAATAAACTAGTTCAGATATTTTAAATTTCATTCGAATAGCACAATCTTTTCTATTTGCTTCCATATGCTTTCGGAGAATTCCAGATTCTTCGAAACAAAAATAGGCTAGATATTTAAAAAAATATCTATAGAAAATATAAAGTTTCAAAAAGTCCTAGCATCTAATTGCATTCTCGTATCGCATTAAAATGATGCACAGTATTTTAATTCACAACCTTGAAATAAAAAGCTAGACAGTGGTATCTACGCGAAAACATACACAAAAATACACCTTCAGATAAAGACACAGAGTTAAGAATGCGATAGAGCGGCTGGTGGTTAGGTTGTTTTTCGTCGGGTCGTATTCCGCCTGAGCGCATTATATCTCCAGTCACTCTCAATCACTCAAGTTGTCGGGCTGTCAGTCATAAGCAAGACGAACGGGGGTCGGCCCATACCTCATGGCCCCCGAGGGGGCGGTCAGCTCTTGAAGACAATTTATACCCGACGTAGTGTTGCGATGAAATTTTGTTTCGTATTTTATTTAGTTTGTGCATTATACAGTTTGTTAAGGTTTGTGTAAAGTGTATCAGTGAGGATTTAGGTTCAATATATAATTAAATTGACAAAATGTTAGTACTTTTGACAATGATCTATGAATGAATGATATTAGATCTCTGATTCGAGATGGCTGGGCGGTATTTTTGTATGTTTGCATGTTTGAATGTGATTAAAAGCTTTGTCCGACGATGATTTGAGTATCGTTTATCCGATCTTGATCAAATTTCATAGGCAAATAGTTTAGACAAAATAATGTCGAGTTCGTAGTTGAGCGTAATTGGTGGGGGGTGAAATAGGTGATTTTCCCATGAATATAGCCGAGTGTGGTATCAAATGAAAGGTCCTGATTTGTACATTACAACGCCAGGTCTGGCTCGGGGCAAGACACTAGTTAAATGTATGTAACTGTATCGTGGAAATGAATGTGTGTGAGTGATTTTATTGTTGTTGTATGAGGGTAGTTGTAGAATTTAAAATTGATGATAAGTTTCGTTTATACAGAAATTATTGTTATAACTGAAATTCATGAAGGGATTTTAATTCAGTTTCATTAAAATTTAACTTTTAAAAAAAAATCGAGACACAATTTCATTATTTACGAATCCATGTCAGTATCAATTAACAGAGCGTCCCTAATTGATGTTAGGAAGTTAAAAACAATATTAATGAAGGTTTCTTAGCCGTGTAGTCAAAAACGCGACAAAGCCGGCCGGTGCTGGCGAGTTAACATCATTATCGGTGGGGTGGGGTGGGGTGGCGTGGGGTGTAGGCGACCTAGGGCTGCCACGTGTTTCTGAAGAAATACTAAACAATTCTTTGATTATTTTCAGATTATAAGTCAATAAGTATGAGAACTTAGAACTTCCTTGAGAATTTATTTCGTTAAGCATTTACAATGCCAGTAGCCACAGAATTGTAGAAATGTTTTTTTCAGATTAATCCAATTATATAAGGAACACAGAATTTGTTGATACATTGTTCCTTATTAATGAATATTATTGTGTAGTTTTGTTTTATAACTGTTGACTACAATTTTGTTTCATCGCCAAGCAGGCAATCAAGCGGGCGGGTCACCTGATAGAAAGTGATCACCGCCGCCCATAGTTGCTCGTGATGTTGGAGGCATCACGTTAACGTTGCCGGCCTGTATGCCCTGTAATGCCTGCACATGTTATATTAGCAACAAAGCTTCTAAAATTTCCATATTGCCACATTTACTAAGTAAAGAAGAGCACAGAGTGCTTAAGCGTGAAATGTTTCTTTACTATGACTTATATTGGCAATAAGGCGTCTGACACTTCATGTTGACTCTCTATGCTTTTGTTTACTTGGTCATGCTTACGTGTAATGTTTCTCTACTATGACTTATATTGGCGATAAGGCGACTAACACGTCATGTTGCCTCTCTAGGCTTTTACTTGGCCATGCTTTAGCGTGTATTCTTTATAACCTGGGTTCGAACCCCGTCAGTGGCAGCCCTGAGGGCGGTGGGGACACACGTCGCTCAGCTGTCGCGCGCAGACGGACGTCTTTGTCCACCGGTTTATTTACCCGGTGCCTTTGTAAGGATAGACGCGGCTATGTTTCTAGACGGCTATTGGTCAAGCTTGGGCTATTTGAGCGTGCTATCGAGTAAACTAAGGTCAATATTTTTTATTTATTGGTTTAAGATCACGAACATTTACAGGTAATATGATGAGTTTTGTGATACATTAATAGTATTGTCACAATTTGAAGCAACCACTAATAAGCTAAAATTAAATCGCAAAAACACAATCCGCAGCTTAAACTTAAACTTATTTTATAATTTTAACAGAGCAAAGGCTAATGTGAAGATACTCGTATACAATCAAATTTAAAATTCATTGCATTTTAAGTAATTCCTAAATACTGTTGAGGTTTTAAAATGAAAACACGACATCCCAGTTAGAATTAGATCCACATACGACCTGTTATTTTCTTATAAGAAATTGTAAAAAGAAGTTGTTGATTATATATATTATTTTTCTATTGCATTTATATAGAAGACGACCGTTGGTGGCATGTCTATATCGCTTAACTCTACGTCCGGCTCAATCAAATTTGACATTTCGAAGTCTGGTTCGGACATCGATTTTTACACACAAGGTCTGCTCTAAAACCTACATAAACTCTATTAGTGGCGTGTCTATACTTATTAACTCTACATCTAATTCAATCAAAGTTGACATCTTCGTCTGGGTGGGACATCGTCTGTCATCGATTTTTACACACATTATGTACTCTAAAGTCTATATGAACCCCATTAGTGCCATGTCTATAGTTCTTAACTCTACATCTGATTCAATCAAACTTGACATCTTCAAGTCTGGGTCTGTCATCGATTTTTACACACATGATGTACTCTAAAGTCTATATGAACCCCATTAGTGCCGTGTCTATAGTTCTTAGCTCTACATCTGGCTCAATCAAAGTTGACATCTCCAAGTCTGGGTCGGACATTGCCTGTCATCGATTTTTCCCCCGGGTTTGTTTGTTTTGTGAGGGACGTGTGACGTCACGAGCAAGGGCAAGACAAAACAGTTTAATGTGTTTGAAATATAACATGTTTTTATTTAGAAGTAACTCAGTTTAGTTTATTAAGAAAAATATTATGCGTATTATGCATTGTGCGTTAAATACACCAACATTATTATTAATTTAATTAATAAAAATAATGCTATAATAAAAAAATAATTCTTGCCGATTCTTCTCTGTAGATTCTGCCTTCCGAATCGGTGATAAATAAACAATAAAATATTTAAGTGACGTTTCAAAAGAGCTTCCAAAAAAAGCAATTTGAAAAATAAACGATTTTGTTTCTGTGTTCCAATACCACGCACTATTATAATTCTTAAATATATCTGATTGGAATTAAACTTTTTAAAAAATATCAAAACTATTGTTTTGAAACCATAATATTTGGTTTCCTTTGTAAATAAATAAATTTAAAAGGTCACCATTTACAAAGGGATACAGCTGTTATTAATTAAAACTAAAGGATTTACTGCGCAGTACTAGCAACTCCTCAGTTTTCGGAGGGAATATATGTCTGATTTTAGTTGGGGCAGAGAAGCTTCAAATTTTATTTTAAGTGAAACTATAAGTAAATATCGAAATTTGTGTATAAAATAAACTAAATGTATCACGAATAATGGACTTGAAAGATGCATTTCCCTTACACATTTAAAATCTTCATCCAAACTTTTTTATCTCAAAATATCAATCATGCTTCAAAATCATCACCGATTATCATTAAAAATAATCCGTTAGCTCCTGATCACAGATTAAAAATGTCAAATCGAAAAATGTTCCCACCGTCTTAGCTATTCTGCATTACTGCACTCAATCATACACTATAATTGACGGGCCACTCTATCAAAACAACCCTACCAACTAAAATCGATAACCATTTTGAACTTTACGCCGAACTATTATGACACGCGTCAAGTGAAATACAAAACATTGTACAAGTAAGTTTGCGCAAATTTCTACTCCATTACCGTCAACGGGAATTAAACCTTATTTGTTTAAGAATAGAGTTGATTGTCGTGTTGGGTGGGTCGTTGCGTAGCTGTCAAGTTGCCGTCATGTCATCAAGACGCCTTTCTGTCTAGGACTCAACGTCAATGGAATAGTTGTTGGGATAACGTACACAAATACGCGAAAATTAAATGTTATACTCAAGTTTGTTCAAGTATGAACGTTCGTATGATAATAAAAGTTGAAGAATGAATTTTATTATTTTTATTTAGGTATCATGTTAAGACTAGATACGATTGTAGTGCGTGGTTTTGCATTTGAATAAAGAATTAGAAAATCTATCATCTATAATCTAAAATCTATCCCTCTCCTTTTTTTTAATATAAAAGCAACCACACCTCATACGTCAAAATCGGTCCAGCCTTTTAAACTGTAGGGCGTGCCAAAGAAATGGATATACAAACATACACTCGAATAACATTTCCCTTCTGTCGCACTCGGGTAAAAATACATTCATAATAATATTTTTTTAACTGACAAAAATGGGACATGACAATTGACAACATTTGGTACTATCCATTGTAATAACATACTCAATTGCAACAGATGAAAAATTTACACAATTACATTTATTTTATCAAAAATATCATAAATTCATAACATATTGATTCATCAACTTACAACAAAACCATAACGCACGCAACATAAACGATGTAAAGAGTAGTAAAAATCGCGACTTCCAGCAATAAAGATCAAAAATAAACTATGTTTGACAAATAGCCTACAGATGTCGCGCGGGGGTGTTCGCACCTCGTTTACTTTACATATTCTGGGGTAATACGTCACAAGTATTGTCTAACTATAATCTAATGTCAGTCGTAAAAACGCGGGAAGTTATGACTCGCTGCTTGACATCGAAATACATTTCAGCCATGGCCGATGTCATAAAAAAAAGAACGTCTTTTCAAATTCAAAGGATTTTTGAATATAGAACACTCAAAACGCATTGCATTTTTATTGACTTAAGAATAGGCGGGAACATGATATTACAAAAATCAAAGGAATTTTTTCCAACAATATTTGTATTTATTTAAAGAAGAAATGGTTCTATATTTTGTACGTATATCGTAAGTAAAAGCTATCAACAATAGAACGTCACACAAACGAGCACATACATCATAAGATCCAAATCAAATCTGACCGATAGCTATAAATTCAGAGCAGAATCGATATATCAATCAATAAATCGCGCTGAAGATTTAGATATTTCACTCGAGGGGGTGGGAGGCCCGGTTGGGAGGGGGTGACGGATATATTCCTCGCAGACACCCGTCAATCACTCGAGATATGATGAGAATTAATATTAGAACCGAGATGACGATAACGTAAATAGAATGCTGAGGGTATGACAATTTTTAGTACGGTATTGTTGAATTTCTCATTTAAAGAGTGTGTTAAAGAAGTGCAGATGGGATTTTCTAATACGACAAGATTGTGAATATCATTTGAGAAAATTTGTATAGAACAAATTGAAAAAAATAACGCAATACTTTTATTTCAATTTACAATATTTATATCAGACTGGAATTCCGATTTATTTTTTTGGAAAGTGTTTTAAGAGCGTTGAAAACTTTAATTATTGAAATTTTCTTTTCGAATAAATTATATTCGCAAAAAATAACGCTAAAGAACTTATAGCAAAGCTTTGAAAAGAAAAGATTAACGTCTTGCGGGCACGTATGCTCAATACAAAATCAATCGACGCGGGGGGAGACCCTTGACCTGTCGCTGTTTACTCCGCCTTGACGCTTGATTGATATGTCGGGACTCATGCTCGCCTGGTACCTCGGTGACTAATGCCACTAAATAGATGTGTATAGAAGTTAAACTCCCTAGTCCCTACACATAGGAACCATTCACCGACACGATAGCTTGGGCTACTTCGGACCACTTAAAATGCGAATGTCACTTTTTTCTATTTATTTTAAAGGGCGTTCTCGTAGTCCGTAGAGTATGCCAGGTGGAATGTCACTTTGAGACATAAAAAAACAAAAAGTGAAGCATATACTCGAGATTGACTTATATGCCTATAAAGTTGATGCGTGATTAATAGCCAAACTCCTATATACTCGTGATGCCTTGGTACTTTTTACTTGCAAAAAATTTCCTCGTCTTTAAGAATTTTTTAACTTTAAACAATTGAAATGAAAGTATTTTTCATTTAATGCAAAATCAATAAGAACGGCTCGACCCTTGACCTATCGCTGTTTACTCTGCCTCGCCTTGACGCTTGATTGATATGTCGGGACTCATGCTCGCCTGGTACCTCGGTGACTAATGCTCGCAAGCGTTTGACGCGTGATTGATCGCCGAACTCCTGTAGACTCGTGCTGCCTTGGTACTTTTTGAATCGCAAAACAACTTTAATGTCTTTTTACCGTGTTTGTTATAAATATGATTTAAAATCATTAAAAATGCATTTCTACCTCCGTGCCAAATGAGTTCATCTTCGCGAAAATTTCCGAAGGATACAACGTTTTTACTTTGCGTATTATTTATCAAATAGATATTTATTAATGGTGTCAATTATTATTTTATTAGTAATTTTCAAGAGCAATAATAAAAGCTTTATAATTGATTCCCATAAATTGAGTCAATTTAAAATGGACGGCCAAAATAGTCACATCTATTCTTTCATACAAGAGGCTATTCCGTTTATTGATTTACATAATAGACGAGTGCCAATTTAGCAAACTATCAATATAAACGTGACCCCAATTTCAATATAACCTATAACTAAACTTGACACTATTCAAATAAATTTTATAAAACCAAAACATCTTATATCAAAAATGGAAACGTGGAAACTGTAACGTCACGTCAATATAATTTTGAGAGACGTAAATTGCAATCAGTAATAAAGATACTGAACGAAAAGTATATGCAGGATAAAAAGCGACAAAAGTCAGCCGCGTTATTTCGCAATTAAAAATTTGACAGACGTCAATTAATGTTTAAATATGTCAATCAGGGCAGACAGACGGACGGATAAATAAAATTATTTATAATCAATCCAGATTGACGTTTTCGAGATTGTGTTTTGTTTTACCTTGGGCCGCTGATTACGTACCTGAAACAGAATGTGAGATATAAGTATTGGCTTTTTAATTATAAAGCTACTAAAAGTAAAGGTATTTACAGACTATGAAGACTTCACATTAGTACATTTCATAAAATTAATTTACTGATACATTGCAGAGTTGTCCAATAATTACATAGAATTTCATTACAATTTTCTGCTTAAAATGCTTCACACCTTATAACTTCTGCAAGCTACAACATTGTAGCTAGTAGAGAAGTGATTAAAAAACTACAAAATAATACGATACGACAAGGCTCAATAAAGACTATTTTAAAAAAACTATAAAAGTAGATGTCACATTCTGGCGACTACTTACAGTACGGTACGACTCCGGAGCGACTGCCAACCGACATTTATCACGAAATAACCGACGGAATTTGAATCCTACCGCCCAGGTCTAAAGTTCATTTTAGAACGAAAATTGAGTTTAAATTTCACAGCACCGCGACATTAAATCGTGATCGTATACATTGCGAAATATCGAGTACGGATAGTATAAATATGCACTTATCTTTTCTTTTTCTGCATTATGCGGGCTGTACCACGTGCGCTGCGAATAAAATTTTAGCACTTGCTTTGTTCGGATATTTTCGTAAGTGTGAGTGAGATGGGCGCTATTAATATGGAGCGGGAGCGGGATAGACGATAGGCCATTGGTGTAGCAATAACGGGGTAAGTGAGCATAACTCGCGGGCGAGTTTTTGTGCTATCTGTACGGCTTCCATTTTAGTCCTAGCTTATATCTTTATAAGATTAGCTAGATCACTATTTTAAATAGAATTCTCGCTGCCGTTTTCAACTTTAAAGGCGGGAAAACCGTCTCGAATTGCACCATATTGCGCGCTTGGTAGGAATGTTTCATCACATATAATTAGGGCGATGGAAACCATAAATAACTAATGTAGCGTTCCATTGGATCACTCGTTAGAACTCGGCAATCTCGTGCAATAAAGTTTCACGCCAAAGCAGAGATGTACGTCCAACTGGAATTAGAGCCAGATTGTCGTGAGACGGAGGCCTTTTGGCGCCATATTTATCATTCAGACGTAAGTGTCGTTTCGACAAACTTAGTCTGACGGCTTCTTCTTATTTATGAGTGACATGATGTTATAATTCCATAAAATAATGCCTTCTTAATGTAATGTTTTTGACGTGACCACGTTGTCCTTTGGTTCAAGGTTCGTATAATCAATCTTGTTGCCATGTTGACTGTTTTAGTCTTTGAAGAACATACCGAAGCTATAAACGTTATGAATTGTGTGACAATTATACGTAAATTAATAAGAAATAATTATTGCTCACTTATTTTTCTTGCTAAGTCTAATATTCTCGAAGAGTACAACTTCACTAAATAAAATGAATAGGTTTACTGAAATAATTGAAATTATATATCTTGATCTCTTTTAAAAGAAATAATGTTAAACTTGTTGTTTTAGACCTAGGAAAAGTGGATGTCATTGCCTTATCTCTACTCATTTGTTCCTTAGTTAATTTGTACTATGTTTCGTACAATGGGGGTTCTGGAGGCCTATATTCCCACCCCTCTCCTTTCCTCTCGTATTCCATTCCTGATCCCCTTCTTTCATTTCCCTTCATACTCTCCTTTTAATTTAAGCTTGCAATTCACCTGCGACTTTTTTTGATGGTATTGTAACAGCTATTTAGTTATCTGCGTTATTAGCTATCACTTACGGAAAAAAATTTATATTTTCTAAGCAACTTCAATAAAGTTTTTTAAACACAATTTCGTTCCATATCTCCTTACTACAGTTGACAAACTCCAGCAGAAGCCGGTAATATTATTCAATGGGTCCTCAGCGGCGCATAACGTCGAACGACCTAGAACGCGATGCTTCTGTGAAATTCTGAGGAACTTTACACCAATTTCATTTACGCCTTCTATTTAAAACTGTGTGCAATTAATTATTGTTTCTTTTTTGTGCCAATGATCAGCTTTGAATTTCCCAAGATGAGAGTCCTACGTGTTTATCCAATGTACGAACTATCTTTGTGTTAAATTTCTTCTGCATTTTATATTTACGTTCGATAAATACATTGGTCTCAAAAACTTAAGCTTACACTCTTACGCTACAAAGACAATTACATTTACGTACATTACTTAAATTTATCATAACTTACATGTAAAAAGCCATCGCAGCGCTGATTTTCAGTGGGCCCCCGCTAGTATATAGTAATATTATAAAGCTGAAGAGTTTGTTTATTTGAACGCCCTAATCTCAGGAACTACCGTTCCGATTCGAAAAATTTTTTTAGTGTTAGATAGTCCATTTATCGTGGAAGGCTATCCCGATATTTTCACGGGAGGGAAGCCCTGGGGCGATGCTAGGAAATAAATAAATATATAAAAAGGAAACTTAACGCTATGACGACCACTTTTGACACACTTAAAAAAACCCACTACTACACTACTACTACAAAAAAACCCAACAAAATATTTAGAAAACATTAATTCACACATATATCGCAATAAATTCAACTTTTAAGAAACGTTGAATCATTAAAAAAATCATATTTCATAGAACATGAGTCAGTTACGAAAGAGATTGATTTGTGAGCT